>PVHX01003762.1:65079-137663 GCA_004024805.1 Geosciurus inauris
TTTGGTACTGGGGATTGAACTCAGGGGCACTCGACCACTGAGCCACATCCCCAGCCCTATTTTGTGTTTTATGTAGAGACAGGGTCTCACTGAGTTGCTTAGTGCCTCGCCCTTGCTGAGGCTGGCTTTGAACTCGCGATTCTCCTGTCTCAGCCTCCCTAAGTGCTGGGATTACAGGCTTGAGCCACCGCGCCCGGCAAGATTTGCTTTTCTTATTTAGATTTTTAATCCACATGGAATATATTTTGTTATGTTGTGGGAAATGTAGGGATCAATTACTTTCCCATATAGCAAACCAATTGTTCCAGCAGTGCTAATTGAATAATTCATACTGTTATGTTTGGATATGGGGTTTAAGGGTTCTCCCAGAGTCCATGTGTTAAAAGCTTGGTCCTAGGGTGGTGGCATTTGCAGGTGGTAGAATCTTTAAGAGGTGGGGGCTAGTGGTAGGTCATTGGTCATAGGGGGCATGTCACTGAAAGAGAATAAGGTAATTTTCATGCAACCCATTGGTGGTTCTTGTGAGAGGGAGATTATAACAAGGAGCAAGACTGACCCTTCTTCCCCACTCTGTTTTCTGGTTTGAGGTATGATACTTCCTTATGTGCACACTCCACCATTTGCCATAGGGCCCTCTTCAGAGCCTGTGCTGTGATGTTTAGAACATCAACCTCCAAAACTGTGAGCTAGATACACTTCTCTTTATAAAGTTAGCTGCCTCTGGTATTTTGTTGTAGTAACATGAATCCAACTAATACATATATTTTCCCCTTTGATTTTTTATGTTGTCTCTATCATACATCGTTTCTGAGTCTATTTCTGGATTTTATTCTGTTCCATTAGTTTGACAATATTGGCACAGATTCATACTGTATTATGGTTTAGACCTGGAATGTCTCCCAAAGTCTCATGATTTCGGAGGTAGAACTTCTAGGAAGTGACTGGATCATGAAGGTTCGTTGATAGCTGAATGTCTGAATGGACTACTTGGAGGTGGGACCTACTTGGAGGAAGTAAGTTACTAGGGGTATGCCCTGATTTATCTTCTCTCTGGTCCCTTCCTCTCCCTTCTTCTCCTCCCTCCTTCCTGGCTGCCATTAGCTGAAAAATTTTCCTCGGCCACACTCTTCTGCCGTGATATTTGGCCTTACCTCAAGTCCAGAGCAATGGATCCATCCAACTATGGATAGAAACCTCTGGAACTGTAAGCCAAAATAAATTTGTCCTCCTTTAAGTTATTTATATCAGGTATTTTGTCACGCAGACAAAGCTAACTAACACACTGCATTTACTATTAAAGCTGCATCATCAAAGACTTCATATCTGGTAGGGCAGAATTGCTTTTCCTGATTTAGAACTTTCATGTTAATTTTTGGGGCTTTGTTCTGTTGTGCAAAATTGGGGATGAATTTGTCAAATGACATCAAAACTCCTCTTGGCTCTCAATTGCAGAGGTGATTACATGACCGCATACATTTGTAAAAGCTTGGTGAATGGTACTATACACTTTTAAAAGTGGATCTTATTGTGTGGAAATTGTTCTTTGATTATCTTAACCCTAAAGAAAAGGTCAGATACCCTTGAAGAAGGAATGTGTACTCTGATGCTTTTTCATATTATTTTACCAAAGCAACATACAGACATTTATTATTTATTAGAATAATTGTTCTCCAGAGAAAAGGAAATATGCAAGCTTTTTTTTTCCTTAGTATTGGGGATTGAATCCAGGACCTTACACAAGCTAGGCAAACCCCCCAAGTCCTTCCTGCCTCAGCCTCTCAAGTATCTGGATTACAGGTGTGTACCACCATGCCAAACATATCCAGACTTTTTAGGGATTCTGAATTTAGGCTAGTTCCCTAGAAGCCAAAACTATACTGTCACCCAGTCAGAAAGGGGGCTTTTGGGTATGAGGTTATAAATAAAATTCTGCTGATTCCTTTTTATAGCTGATCCTGTGGATCCTTGATCCTGTGTTTTGATTATTGGCCCTGTTTCTGAGTGAATTCTTGTAATAGACAAACCTGATATCTGATTAAATTCTGACATTGACTTTTCTTCTTCTAATGTAAGAATTATGCTGGTAGAAATGATCACACAAAAGGTCTAGAAATGTGCTTGCTCTACAAAATAAACAAAAAGTAGCACTGAATCTCAGAGATGGATGCAACCATTAAAGAGTTGAAAGTACTTTGCTTGGTTGTGTTAGATGGGGTGGAAATGAAGATGATAGTCACAGATTCCCAGAATTTTTTAAACACCTCCACTCTGATAAACTTTGAATGACACATCACAGAATTTCAGTCTTAAATGAGTCCTTGGCTCTGCCTTTGGGGACTTTTTTCCCCCCTTAGTACTGGATATTAAACCCAGGGGTACTTTACCACTGAGCCATATTCCCTGTCTTAAATTTTTAGACAGTATCTCACTAAATTGCCCCGGCTGACTTCGAATTTGTGATCTGCCTTCCTTCCTCAGCTTTCTGAGTTGTTGGGATTACAAGTGTACACTATGCCTGGCTGGATTTTTCTTAAATATGTTTATTAGGGGAAAATTTCCATGCTGATAACATCAATGGGAGTACCCATCACCCAATAGCTGGATGACTACTTCACTTTAGTTCCTTCCTGCTCCCAATGTGAGAGCATTTTAAAAACAACTATGTTGAGGTATAATTGACTTACAACCAACTTCACATATTTAAAATTTAAAGCTGGATATGGTGGTGCCCATCTGTAATACCAGAAACTCGGGAGGATGAGGCAGGAAGATCACAAGTTCAAGGCCAGCCTCAGCAATTTAGTGACACATTGTCTCAAAATAAAAAATAAAAAGGGCTGAGATGTAGCTCAGTTGTAGGGTAGTCCTAAATTCAATCCCTAGTTCTGAAAATAAATTAATTAAATTAAATGTAAAACTGTAAGTTTGTATGTAGGTATATACCTGTGAAACTATCACCACAATCAAAATAGTGAACATGTCCATAACTCCTAGCTTTTCCTCATTCCCCTGTGTGTGTCTCCCTGTCCTTCTCTTCAACTTCCACATCCTGGCAACCATTGATCTGCTTTCTGTTGCTGTTCCTAAGTTCTCAGTTCCTAGAATTTTATATAAATGGAAGTAAGAGCTTTGTACTCTCCTTGTCTGACTTCTTTCACTGAGCATCATTATTTTGAAATTTATCCACATTCGCTCATGTAATTCATGTTTTTGCATAAATCAATACTAAATTATTATTATTGTTGATTAATATTCCACTGTGTAGATATACCATAATTTGATTACCTACTTACTTTTTTTATTTTTTGATCCCAGGGATGAATTCAGTTCTTAACCACAAGGTACATCCCCAACCCTTTTTATTTTTATTTTGAGACAGAGTCTGCTAAGTTGCTTAGGGCCTCGCCAAGTTGCTGAGGCTGGCTTTGAACTCACAATCCTCCTGCATCAGCCTCCCAAGTTTCTAGCCTGGCACCTACTTACTTCTTGACGGACATTGGAACTGTTTCCAGTTTTTGCCTATTACAAATAAAGAAGCTAAGAATGTTCATAAACAAGTATTTGTAAGAATATATGATTTGGGTAAAAGACCTAGAATGTAGAATGGCTGGGTCATATGATAAACATATGTTTGGCTTTTTATGAACACATCAATGTTTTACAGAGTAGTCATAAAAGTTTATAGTCCCATAATCAGAGTATGAGCATTGCAGTTGCTCTACATGCTCACTAACATTTGGTAGGTTCACTATTTTTAATTTTACATTCTAATTGATGTGTACAGATAATTGCATTTCCATGATTTATTTATTTTGTGGCACCAGCAAATGAAACCCGAGGGGTGTTCTATCACTGTTACATCCCCAGCCCTTTTTATTTTGAGACAGGGTCTCACTAAGTTGCAGAGGCTGGCCTTTAACTTGAGATCCTCCTGCCTCAGCCTCCTGAGTCACTAGGGTTATAGGCATGCACCACCATGTCTAAATGTTTTCTGAGTTAGTAACTAAATGAATGGACAAATTAATGAATGGATTGTTCTTCATGCAGAATATAGTACTGAAAATGAGTTTTGTGGTTTTTCCTTTGTAAATTGGCATTGAACTCTGAAAAACCACCCAGCAGACTGATGGGTCTATCATGTAGAGTAAATAGAGGCTTGTAGCTGGACCTTACTTACTAGTTCATTTTGAAGGTGCTGCCCCTGAGGAGTTAATGAAAAAAGACAATATAGGACACACAGAAGACTGCTGTTGAGAGAAGAAGACTGGGAAAAAGAAAAAAAATGTAAGTTTCAAAGCCACAAGGGATATAGTCAAAGCATCAAGTGAATCCCTGTTACAATTCTCCACTGTGAATTTCTACACTCTATTTCTATGGAACGTGGGTGACAACATCTCCAAGCTACTTCCTGCTGAACGGGGGGCAAAATTGGGAGAAGTAACCCAAAGTTTTTGTTCTGTATCAGGTGGGGTGTAGACAGTTAAGCACCAGAGCAGTCCAGAGATCCACAGTGGCAGAAGGCAGGTGACTGGACAAGAACACATAGGACAGAGATCATGCTAAGACAACAATAAAGACAGCAAAGCATTACATTTTTTGTGAACAATTAGCACAAAAACAATTAGTAATTTCAGCCAGTCTCAGAAAACCATGAGGACATTAACTCATAATCTTATCAGTGAAAAACAGATCAAGTTCAACGTAAGAGGTTAGGAACATTTGTAGATTCATGAAATCAGACTCAAACTAACTCAGGACAAATTTACAATTCTTGTGATTAGTATTATTAGACATTCTCACACAAGAACACTTCCTTTATAGCCTTCAGCTTTACTTACTGTTCGGTAGGGCTGACGCAAGTGTACATCTTAAGTTACATTTAAAAGAAAAAGCATTGTTTTTAATTTCACATTCTAATTGATGTATACAGATAGCTCATTGTGTTTCCATGATTTATTTATTTTGTGACACCAGGGAATTAAACCCAAGGGATGTTCTACCACTGAGTTATATCCCCAGCCCTTTTTGAGACAGGGTCTCACTAAGTTTCAGAGGCTGGTCTTTAACTTGTGGTCCTCCTGCCTTAGCCTCCTGAGTTGCTGGGATTATCTATGACATTGTTTTTTCTTTTAAATATCCATGTAGGATGCTTTTATGCCATACTCTGCTGCCAGGTATTTAAGACCAACTTGTCAAAACTGACCTTATTCCTATCTATTCTTAAGAGTCAGCTGATTCCTCAGAGAGCACTCTTGGGGACATATGTAAAGCCTCCTGGCTCCTTTAGTTTCCTCTACCAGTGGTGCCACTTGCCAGGATGGGTCAGGGTCTGGCTGACCATACATGGCTTCTTTTGGAAGCAGTAAGGACATTTCTGTCTCCAATGACCCTCCTCTTTGCAGAATGTGCACTGGTTGGCTTCCTGTTTTCTGCGGTCCTCTCCATCTCCCTGATCCACCAATTGGGTGACTCAGAGTTGCAGGGCCCAGAGATGGGTCCCGTCATTCTCTAGGTCCAAGCTGACTTTAGAGGGCAAGGGCCAAATTGTTGGCTCCTTTTTCCTTGGCTCTTTTACTTCCTTGACTTTGGTTTCCAAGTTTTTGGTTTTAAACTCCCAGCAAGCCAGTTTCACCAGTCTTAAAGAGGGAGTAATGGGTTATAACTTCAATATCTCTAGGTTTACAGATACCTCTTTCATTTACTTGGGGTTAGTATTGGTACTGGAAGTCAGCATCATATAGTATCTGTCCTATAGATGATGGCTTACTATCCCAAATTAACCAAGGTTGGGATTTTTTTTTTTATTTTTAAGCAGTAGCTCTGTGAAACACTAACAGGCAACAGTTATAAAGTTTACAAGAAAAATACAAAATGAAATTAACAGAGCAACAACATTCAGTTTGTGTAATAGCTATGAAACAAGAAAAATGACTTTTATGATTTTTAATCTTAGTTATACATTTCCTGTTTCAGATTATAGTAATCTTTACAACAAAAATCAATCTTTTGAACACAACTTTAAATGATCTGAAATCTATCCCATTTTGGAGTCATTCTAACATGGAGGAAGGTGGGAGGCACAGCCTTATCTCAGGTAAGGAGGGGCTCTTCAAAAATAACACAATACAGCATTACATCTGAAACATGAATCAAAGAAAGGCTAAGAGAGCTTTTAACTTTTTGTGGAAAAAGTGGCAGAATGTTTCCATGTTTTAACATGTCACCTTTAAACAGGTCAGGCTCTTGTCAATGCCTTCCCAAAATACATTTAAATTCTAATTCCAGAGTGAAGAGTAACAAAAATTACATATTTAACTTACTGACAGCAGGTTATTTATCCAGTTATAAAACATCAAATAAATGCCAACCAAATTTGTTATTTCCATGCAAAACTGAGACTTTTGCAACACGAGAACACCAACTTGGCAAAATGCTCTCCGAGCTTTACATTTAACTAAGCTTAGCTTTTAAAGCACAATTTAGAATCCAGAGTGTATGGTAACATTAATCACAGGTCTGCATGAGTTAACAAAAAAATCAAAGGATGGCTTTAAATCTCTTATACATTTAGCAAACAGTATTAATAATCAGAAATTGACTTAGCCAAAGCAAACAGACATAACACAGGTCTTTAAATGACAGTGTGGCCCTTCTATGTCAGATAGAATGTATAAAAGAGAGTCCTTGTTATCTTGCCAGTAAATTTACATAAAATTTCATTTTTATAAACTTTTACATAACACTTAGACATAGCATACACAGACATAGTTCTCAGATGTATACACATACCTAGTCACATATATTTAGGGTGTCAACTATATTGTTATAACCTAAATAACAATCATTTAACCAGTTATAAACTAATCATTTAAGACTTTAAAACAGGCACAAATCCTAATTCATTTAAGACTTAGCTTCCCCAAGTAATAAAACCTAACAAATACAAGAAAATTATCCATAGATAAGAGCAGATCAATGTTTCAGACTTTGCTTCATATCAGTTCATTAAAGTTCAAGTAACTTTGACTGTGCTAATTATAGCCAATTTAATCACAGACACAAACTTTTTGAGATTAACCTTCTGCAAACCTTCTGTAACTTACTTAAACATTCACGACTTCTTTACATCCTTAGTTTTGCCTACTTTCATCTTGGATTTTAGCCCAAGAATATTATTTTACCAGACAAAATGCTTTCCCATCCAGAAACATTTATTTTACCTTCTAATTTTCCATACTAAAATATATTTCCATACCTACAACTTTCTTTTATCTTTTCTAGTTTCAGATCTTTTCTTAAATTCATTTTGAAACAGACCTTATGAATGTCATCTGTCCATTTAACTTACAGAACAGATTTCATCCCAATAGAGGGTTGGACAATCAAGCATATACAAAAATTGTGCCTTAATATTTTTTCCCCCAAGGTTGCATTTAAGGGATTGAAGCACAGGACATTTTGGAGCCTGACTTGTCTCCTTGACCATTATCACAGTGCCATCAACTTTTAAATTAGTTCCCCACTGTCAATTGTACCCAGAGATTCCTTTCAGGCCTTTATCTTATATTAGGCATTTGATATGCAATGAAGGAGGGCCTTTCCACCCTTTTCTTTAGGCTTTCTTGAAGATTCCTTTGCAGAAGCTGCCTACAAAACACAGGTGGGCCTTAGTTTCTTTTTCTTTTCTGGGTGCAGTTGTTTATTCTGCCAGTCTCCCAGGCCTTTATTTGATGGGATACTATTATAGCAAGAATTGCTTTGCCCCAGTGATAAATATCTCCTGGCCAAATGGAGTCTCCTGTCAGATCTTAAAAAGGGAGACTATTCCTGTCCCTAGGTCATAAACTGACAGTGCTAGGACCTGCTGCCACATTCATATACTTTATCCCTGACAGATGAACTTCAACTTCAAGATTGTATAATAATCCAGAAAAACCATTCAAAGGCCAGATTGTGTTAGAGTGAACCATCTTTCTCTTAGACAGGCTTATGCCAATAGGTGGCCCATTCATCCAAGGTCCCTCTGCTCAAGAGACTACTGGTAAGATCAATGCAGCATGGCCCATCTTTAAAGGGCCAATAACAAACAACAAAACCAACAAGAGAGGATCACTGAAACCAGGGCTGACAGATGGGAACCTTTAAAACAGACAGACGTGCATGTACAAATGTCTTCCACTTACTTCACCTTTGACAGACCAACTCCAACTGCAAGATTATACAATAATCTAGAAAGCTATTTAAAATCCAGATCATTACAGTAAAACATTATCTTAGATAGACTTATAGGTGGCCCTTTCTTCAACTCACTTTACCTCTGACAAGCCAACTCCAATTGCATGATTGTATAAAAAAGAAACACAGAGAGAAGCCCCCAAAACCACAGCCAACAGATGGAAACCTCTAAATTGACCAGCCAAGATCTTTCCCAAGAGACTGCCTACAGAATCAATGCAGTCAGTACTGGCCAGATGGCTTCTAACCTAGCCCATCATGTTCCCTTCTGCAACCGTGCCTTAATGGGACTTCTGCACTGAGGTCTGTGGAAGCAAATTTCAGAATCAAAATACTTAGCCTTGTAAATCAAGAATCCATGGGGCACATATACATTGAGACATTGCAGTCCTGTATGTTGAGAGAGCTGAGTTTGGATCATTTGGCATAGGGCAAGGAAAAAGTGTGTGTGTGTGTGTGTGTTGCTGAAGATGGAACCCAGGGCCTCATGAATGTTAGGCAAATGCTCTACCTCTGAGCTGTGCCCCCAGCCCTAAAAATATGAGTTTTTGAGTCAGGCAGTCCTGGTTACAGGTAGCATTTCTACCACTTCCTAGCTCTCTGGTTTTGGGCAAACTGTATAACCTGTCCTCAGTTTCTCTTATTTGTAAAATGGGGTAGGGGTAATAGCACCTTCTTCACAGGGCTGGGGGATGACTATGTGGACACAGGTGAAAGCCTAACAGTTTGGCCCAGGTTATAGACAGTCAGCATTACCATCCACACAGGTTCAGTATGGCCTACCAATACCAATACGTACATGGGCTTCCAAGATTCAGCTCCTCTGGGGAGAGGAGGGCCTTATACTGGATCCTGGAACACAGAGCACTCTTTTTAGAAAAATAGGCTTCACTCTATCAGGAATTCACCTAATTACATCTGCTAAAGAAGCACTGTTTAAGTTGGGTGTGGTGGTACATACCTATAATCCCAGTGACTCGGGAGGCTGAGTCAGGAGGATTACAAGTTTGAGGCTAGCCTTGGCAATTTAGGAGACCTTGTCTCAAAAATAATTTAAAAAGAAAGGGCTAGGGATATAGCTCAGTAGGTAAAGTGCTCCTGGGTTCAATCCCTGGTACCAAAAAAAAAAAAAAAGAAAAAGAAGAAATAAAAAGCAGCAGCAGTACTGCTTACCTACTAGATGTGCTTTATGATTCTAAGGTGACAGTGTGACTTACAGGAGTGACAGATATGTATATAATTAACTGTGATGTAAAAACGTAACGGCCTGGTGGTGCATGCCTGCAATCTCAGTTACTAGGAAGGTTGAGGCAAGAAGATCACAAGTTTAAGGTCAGCCTGAGCAACTTGGTGAGACTGTTTCAAAATAAAAAGGGCAGGGGATGTAGCTCAGTGATAGAGCACTTGCGCAGCATGAGCCAGGCTCTGGGTTCAATCTCCAGCACCACAAAAAAAGAAGAAAAATAAAACAATAAAAATAAAATGCCATGCTAACTCACTCCAATGACCAATGACAGAATGATAAATGCTACCCAGTTATATTTAAAGTAGATCTGCCTCTCCTACTCTTCCCACCGCCACCCCCCTCCAAAAAAAAATCACAGGGAAATTAAAAACTCCATGGTTATTTGAAGTGTGCTTTAGTTGCTCAGCCCATTCTTAGTAAAACTCCCTCCATGACTCCCTCCTCTTCACACATGAGTGATTCAGAAAGAGTAGCCACTAATGGGTGACTGGATGTGGTGAAGACTCAGCTTTTTGTTTACATATCTTAGGGAGCATGTTTTTCTAAACCAAGATAAAACAAAAATTGAATTCCAGTAGGCTGCATTTGTGTTTGTGTTGTTGCTTTCTAGTAGAAGTATGAATGCCATTCCCCAAACTTACAGCTTTTTGCACTTCTTTCTGTACTTACTCAAAGTTAGACTTAGTCCAAACGTCTTAGCGATGAAGAAAATGCAGTTCAGAAAAGTGACCCAGTTATGCCCCGTAGCTAGCCAGAAGCAGAGGCGGGACTTGAGATTCAGTTTCTCTAACCTCTACCATGGGCTTTGTGATGTCCAGATGTAGTCATACTGGAAACTGGATAATAATACTGAAGTGGATGGGGAGCTCGCAGCAGTACCACTACATTAATCACAGAAGTAGGAAGTGGCTGGTGTGTGTCTCAGGAGTGATTTCTCCCCTATTGTATAGATGTGGAGCAGAGATGGAGAATTTGCTCTTGACATTTGTGCACAGAAACCTATGGCTGCTCTTGATGAAAAATTTAAAGATTCTAATGAAACCTGAAGTGAAACAGTGCTTTTTAAAGGAAAAATAGTTTTGTAGCTCATTTGTCCCCCACTTCACCTCCCCCCCTTTTTCTTTTGGTACCAGGGTTTGAACCTAGGGTTACTTAACCATTAAGTCACATCTCCAGCCTTTTTCATTTTTTATTTTGAGACAAGAGCTTGCTAAATTGTTGAGGTCCAGCCTCAGCAATTTACCTTAAACATATAAAATGATCAATGAGACTTTTGGCATTTCTGCCATTTGTATTTGGCCTGCATTTGTTTGACTGAATAAGGATTTTGTTATTGTGCATATGAGATGAACTTTACATCAGGTAATAAGTCTACTGTGGTCATTAGCATGGTTGCCTAAACTTTTAAGAGGTTTAATATTACTCTTTGCTTTTTGCCAATGCTGTTAATGTACACACACCTGTAATTACAGTTATCCTAATGGAGCCATGGATTCTGAATTTTGCTTCGGAATTAAAACTATTATATATATGTGATATATATATACACACACATATATGACATATATATGATATATATCAGTGGTATAGATATATGAGGAGTTATTACTGGTCTCTTTGAGTGTCAAATGCATTTGTGTTCTACACAGCTTTTTAAAATGTAAAGCTGAGAAGAGAACTTTACTAAGCTGGTGTCCAACTAAAATTATTTGTAGTGACATCCTTTTTCAGGCTTCTATGAAAATAGCAAATTGAGATGGGAATTTATTTATATTTTATAACTGAATAAAAATAATGTCAAAAAGTTATATATGGAGAATTATATTCTTCTTTATACTGGGGTGAGAATTTATGTGTATATTTGAAAAGACAATGAGAGCCCGATATTTATTTATTTCTGTGATCCTGGGGATGAAATCCAGGGGTGCATTACCACTATCCCCAGTCTTTTTAATATTTTATCTTGATACAGGGTCTTGCCAAGTTGCCTAGGCTGGCCTTGAACTTGCAATCCTGCCTTAAACTTGAATTATCTAAAAGTTGATCATGTGGGACATGGAAACATTTTGCAGTTTTTTCTACAAAGAGAGGAAATGTTTTAAATTTGTTCTAATTAGTTATTCATGACAGTAGACTGCATTTTGACACATTCTACATATATGGAGTATAACTTCTCATTCTTCTGGTTGTACGTAATGTAGAATCACACTTGTCGTGTAATCACATATGTACATAGGGTAATAATGTCTGGTTCATTCTACTATCCTTCCCACCCCCATACCCACTCCCCTCTCTTCACTCCCCTCTGCCTAATCCAAAGTACCTCTATTGTTCCCTACCAGCCCTGCCCCCCTATTGTGAATTTGCATCCACATATCAGAGAAAACATTCAGCCTCTGGTTTATTGGGATTGACTTATTTCACTTAGCATGTTATTTTCCAGCTCCATTCATTTACCTGCAAATGCCATAATTTCATTCTTCTTTAAGGCTGAGTAATATTCCACTGTGCATATATACCACATTTTCTTTATCCATTCATCTGTTGAAGGGCATCTATATTGGTTCCATAGTTTGGCTATTGTGAATTGAGCTGCTATAAACATTGATGTAGCTGTGTCACTATAGTAAAGAAAGGACATTAAGAGCTCTCCTTGCCTTTGTATTTGATCTATGTTTCAGAAAGGATGTTATTATGTTAACTGATATTTAAATAGATGCAGGAAATAATAAATGAGAACTGTGTATGTGTGTGTGTTTTAACATACTGGGGGATTGAACCCAAGAGCACTCTACCTGTGGGCCTTTTAATTTTTTGAGATAGAAACTAAGTTGCTGAGGCTAGTCTTTAACTTGTGATCCTTCTACCTTAGGCTCTTAGAGTAACTGGGATTATAGGCAGGTGCCCCTGCACCTGGCTAGTACTTCATTTTTTAATATTCCTGAATAGAATATTTAGAAAGTGGGCAAAGATTAGCCTCAAATGTAAAACACTTAAAGATTTGTCAAAAAGCCAGCCTTGGGCTGTGGAGTAGCTCAGTGGTAGTTTTTTACCTAGCATGTATGAGGCCCAGAATTGGGGGAAAAAATATCAGCTGTCATCTGGAATAAGCCTCTGCCTCTTGCCCTACTCCATTTTAGAGTAGTCCCAAAGTAGGCTAAAATTAAGCCCATTTGAAGTTCTCAAAAGGATAACTTTTTGTTTTAAAGATTACTGTGATCCCAACATAGAGATATAAGGTAAAACTAAGTAAGGAAGTAGGTGAATTATAAAAGGTACTTGAAAGTCATAAAAGGGTTTTAAAAAGAAATAGAATTTGTAAATGATTTTGTATTGTAAAATCCAAACTCAAAATGGAGTCACTCTGGCTCAGGCATGCATATATCAGCTAACTTGGTCTTTGTGCTTCTGTGATTAATGCTTTGCTATGCTTGCTTCTCACGGATGGGGGGTGGGGGGAGGCAAAACCACAGGCTGCCAGACCCCCTGGCCAGTTACCTAAAGTTCCAGAATTGAAAGGGGACATAAGGAGGCGCTGTCATGGTTGAACTGTAAATAACTATAGATTGAATATCGGCCAAATCATGTTTTTCTGGGCTGCACTTCTTGGGGAGAGGTGTGGGTTGGATGCAACAGTATGCAAACAGTATGTGATTGAGTTGACAAACTATTTATGGGTTGGTTTTTTAGAGGCTAAAACAGATACCCAAGATACATTAGTGTTATAAAAATTGTGTTTCTTGGTTTGGAATGCACATCACACAAACCGAATATATTTTTGCTCTGGTGTAACTTCATTGTGTATTTTCCTTCTAAAATTTTTTTTGTTTGGTACCAGGGATTGAACTCGGAGTACACGATCACTGAGCCACATCCCCAGTCCTATTTTATGTTTTATTTAAAGTCAGGGTCTCACTGAGTTGCTTAGTGCCTTGTCGTTGCTGAGGCTGGCTTTGAACTCATGATTCTCCTGTCTCAGCCTCCCAAAGTGCTGGGATTACAGGTGTGCACCACTGCACCTGGCTCTTCTAAAACTTTTTAACTATTGCCTATACGTGTTTCACAAGTTTGATTTTTTTCTTTTTTTTTTTTTTAAGTTATAGATGGATACAATACCTTTATTTTATTTATTTTTATGTGGTGCTGAGGATTGAACCCAGTGTCTCATACATGCCAGGCAAAGGCTCTATCACTGAGCCACAACCCCAATCCCAAAAGTTTGATTTCTAACAGAATAACCTGAGTTCAATCATCACCTACAGGACAGACAGAATATGATGCTAACTCCCAATACTAATATTGACCCCAATTAAATGCAAGGGACAATATTAAAATTAGAACCCACTACTCCTGCTTCAAAACTGGTGGAACTGGCTGTCCGTGTGTTCAACAACCAAGATTTGGAGACCTAAGTGAAGGAAAATAAAAGGACTAAGAAAAAATAGCCAGTATTTTGGCCCTTACCCTTCAGGGTCATTCAGGACCTAGGGAATGATGGGACCCCTTTAAGGGCCCAGGAGCTCTGGTGAGCCATTGGTTCTATTGATAGGGGATTGTGAGGACCCTAGAGAACTGGAAGCCAACCAGTATACATTTTGCACAGAGAAGGGTCATTGGAGTAGACACTGTAGTTTGCAAGACCCTGACCCATGCTGGCAGAAGACACAACTGGTAGAGAAAAAGACTAAAGGATCCAGAGGCTTCTCTTAAGTTCCTAAAAGTAACTCCTGAGGAGTCTCAGCCAAAGTAGTCCATACTGATTTAAAAAGAGAATCCTCTACATGATTTATTTAGTTGGATATCTTCAGACTTTGACTCTCTTTTGTATTTTGCTTTATGAGTTATTGTGGTAATTCTACTTTTAGGCTTAAATATTTAACTCTTTTCACTAATATGCTTCAGTGACTGTTTAAAGTTTTCACTGGGCCGAGAAACCTGCAAAGTCAGATTGGCCGACACCCTAGTTTCCTCAGGTTTGAGGAATGGACAAAAAACAGGGGAATTATAAGAAGGACACTCTTTGCTTTTGCCTGTAAATGTCACTAAAAACAGAATTAAAGACTTGGCATCTCTGCCTCCATTTTACATCCATCCAATCCTAAGATAGTGATGGCCAGGCCACACGGGATCAAGAGCACCTGCTTTGGCAAGTGTAGAAAACCTCCAGCTGTGCAAATCCCCAACTCTTGCCCTCATCCCCTTTCCTAAAATCTCAGTCACTGTCACCCCCTCGAAGACAGAGCCAAAGACATGAGTCCCTTGTCTTCCCAGGGTAGCCATATTGGTTCAAGCTCCTTTCATGCTTTTGACCATTACCTTTTCTGTGTGTGTGTTTGGGGTGAACAGCCAGATCTGATGTGCTGGATTCTCAGTCAGGCCTCTGGCCTAGGCTCTGGTGATATTCACTGAATTTCTTGGTAAGTTTCCAGCCCTTGGAGGACTGTAAGTTTTCATAAATACAAAACATGGTCAGATGATTTCTGAAACTTGAATTTGACACCCATTAAAGTAAAGCATAGGATTTATAAGTATTTTATTTTTGAGAAATTTTGAGAAATGACCAAAAGTGTAGCACATCAAAAAACTGGGACTAGTTTTAACAATCTGAAAACTTTAAATTCTAGATATACAGGTTTTGATTTTGAAACTAACTTCCAAACAAAATAGGATAAAAATAACACAGATGTATACTACACTGCCAAAGTAGCTCACACATGCCAAGACATCTTCAGAGCAAGTCCCTTTGTAATAATTTCCTTGAGGTCATTTTTCGCCTGCCACCACAGCCACCTTTAAAAATAACTAAGGACCTACTGGGAAGATGGCTTTTAGGCATCTGCCCTGCCGGCTCACCTGTCCTCGCACACCCCAGTCCTAGGGGCAGTGCGGGCTCAGCTGGCGTGGGCCGGCCCCTCCCGCTCAGCCTCACCGCCTGCTGGGACGCGGGTCACACTTGTCCCGGGTGCCCCGCTTTCTTGGTGGGGAGTACCCCGCCGAGCCTCGAGTGTGCAAGCTGTGCTTGTAGGGATGGCTTCTGTGCTTCTTCGGGGTCGCTTCTTTCTGGTCCTGGCTTTTCGCAGGTTCCTTATTGCCTTCTTTTTGTTCATGCTCTTGCTCTTTATGGGAAGGCAATGTGTTCTTGATTGTGTTAATTAGGAATCTTTTATTTGTGCTAGCAAGAGGACACTTCATCCTGTGGGATGGGGTGAGGTGGGGGGAGGATGAGAAAAGGAAAACCATCATAAATAAGAGAACTGACTTCCAAGCTGAACCCACTATCATGATTAGTACCAAAGAACTGTGCTTCACAGAATCAAGTTCCTCAGCTTGTTCAGCTTTCCTTGCATGCCACCTAGTGTAAACTCCGAGTACAAGGCGAAAGTCAAGACAGAATTCCTGAGGCAATCTGACTGGACAGGGTGCACTCTCTCGACCTTTTTTCCTGAGACTAAATTTTTTATGGAAGTTTATGTGTACAGATATTAACCACAATGCAAATTAATAGAATCATGTAATGTCTTCTCCAGAAAAAAAATGCCTGATTTGACCACAATCTCTTACCAGTTAAATTTATTGTGGTTTGTTTTTATTACCAAAGAATGAAAATGCCTTTTTCTGAGCAACAAAAACAAGTATATTCTGATATGTCTTAAATACAGGAGTTAAATGACCTCTACAAAGAAAAAATATGCACAGGGTCCATAACTACGCAAGGATCTCTCTTTACTTAAAAAAAATTCTTATGCTTTATCTAGTCTGTGCTGTGGGGAGCACTTCACTCACACTCACCCCCAGGGCAATTTTTGCATGTAAGTAGCTTCATGATTCAAGTTCATCTGGGAAAGAGACTGTAAATAATTAAATTATATGCTTAGACATTTACTACAGTATTTATTTCATAATTTTTCAGGTGCACTTAAACTTTCATTTTGGAAAAGAAAACTCCAAATAAATGCAAAAACTACATATTTCTCTTGGCTCTCACCAGTCTGCCATGTGATAGGCTATTTTATGAGAATGCTGGTCCCTAAAATCATGTTATTCAGGGTGACTAGTATTAAACAAAAATGAGTAACATCCATCTTTCTATAAAACTTTAATTTACACAGTATAGATGGCCTCTGACTTATTCTGCTTTCAATTTAATTTTTCAACTACAAGAGGTATAAAAGCACCAGGCGTGGTAGCATACACTTGTAATCCCAGCAGCCTGGGAGGCTGAGGTAGGAGGATGGCAAGTTGAAAGCCAGCCTCAGCAATTTTAGTGAGGCTCTAAGCAACTTAGGTAGACTCTATCTCAAAAAATAAAAAAGGGCTGGGGAGATGGCTCAGTGGTTAAGAGCCCCTTGATTCAATCCCTGGTATAAAAAAAAGTACAAAAGCAATACTTGCTTTGTTGAAACCACACTTAAAAATTTGATTTAATTCTCTATAATAACTTTATTATAGAATAGGCTTTGTATAGTTGTAGGCCAATGAAAGTTTTCTGAGCACATTTAAGGTAGGCTAGGGTAACCTATGATTTTCAGTAGGCTAAGTGTATTAAATGCATTTTTGGTTTAGGATATTTCTTTATCTATGTTAAGCTTTATTTTTATTAAAAAAAATTTTTTTGATACCAGGGATTGAACCCAGGGCACTTAACCACTGAGCCACAACCCCAGCTCTGTTTATTTTTTAATTTTGAGACAGGGTCTCACTAAGTTGCTTAGGGCCTCACTAAGTTGCTGAGGCTGGCTTTCAACATGTAATCCTCCTGCTTAAGCCTCTCGAGCTACTAGGATTGTAGGTGTGCACCATTATATACCATGAATTTTATTTTTAAAAGATTTATTTATCTATAGCTGGGTATGGTAGAACATGCCTATAGTCCCAGGAACCTGGGAAGTTGAAGCAGGAGTATCTTAAATTTAAGGCAAGCCTGGGCAACTTGGTGAGACCCTGTCCCAATAAAACATTAAAATGGGGTAGGAATATAGCTCAGTGGTAGTGCACGCCTGAGTTTAATTCCTAGTACTGGGGGTATTTATTTAAACAGGATCTCCTATGTTGCCAAAGCTGGTCTCAAACTTGTGGGCTCAAGTGATCCTCCTGCTTCTGCCTCCTGAAGCACTACAGGCACATGCCACTATGCCTGGCTTATGTTTAAACAATTCCCTTGACTTTCAGATCTGTCATCCCAGAAGCTGTGATGGAGGTTTCCATATGCTATAGGAAAGCAGATTTCTAGACAATCTGCCATTAGAGACCAAAATGGATCAGGGCTAGAATTATAAGATTTTCCCCCTTTTTTGGAGTGGTACACCATATAAGATATTTTGCAAAAATAAAGCACTTGCTCTCTGTAGCTATCATACTCAACTTATGAAAAACAAAAACTGGGTGAAATGGCACAAGCCTGTCATCTCAGCTGCTCTAGACGCTTAGGCAAAAGGATCACAAGTTTAAGGTCAGCCTGGGTAACGGAATGGAATAAAACTTTTTAAAAAAGTTTCTTTTAAAAGAAATCTAGAGGACAGAAAGTGGAAAATAAAAGGTATTTTTTATTTTAATGTTTTTGTGTCTGCTATTGAAGAATGGAGGTAGTATCTAGAGCCACTGGGTTTTATGGTAGAATAATAACAATGATGATATATATATACTTACAAAGCAATCACCCTGTGCTAGTACATTACCAATGTTACTTTGTTTAGTCTCTATACCAGCATCCACTTTATAGACAGAGTTCACCCCGGCAACACTAGTCTGGCTAGGGCAGAAGGAACAGGACAGAGAAAGGCTCATTGCTGTCTAAGCAGATGGCTAATTAACAGAGCAGTCAGGGAAGCAACTGCAGGTAGAAAGCATATCAGCATGCTTGAGCTGAGGCTACACCATTCAGAAGAAGATGACACAGGGTCAGAAAAGGATGGTGACTATCACAAGTGCAGGACAGTCACAGACATGGGTAAGGACAAAGGTGGAGAATCCCTCAACACACTTGACTTTGAGATGAGTGATGTATAACAGGCATTGGGAAACTATGATTCATAAATATTATATTTTTTCTTTTGCAGTGGTAGAGCTCAGACCCAGAGCCTCATATATGCTAGGTAAGCACTTTACTTCTGAGTTACATTTCAAGTCTCATAAAAATTTTTATGGAGTTGGGTGTGGTGGTGCAAGCCTGTAATTTCAGCGACTTGAAAGGCTGAGGTAGGAGGATTGAAAGTTCGAGGCCAACTGCAGCAACTTAGTGAGGCTCTCAGCAAATTAATGAAACCCCATCTCAAAATAAAAAGTAAAAAAGGGCTGGGGATGTAGCTCAGTGGTTAAGTGCCCCTGGGTTAAAAAACATTATTTTTATGTTAGGGAAATAGACATACTGGGGTCATGGAAGCGTTCCATGTAATGCACTTCAATTCATCCCTAATTCTATGACCAAATCCATTCCTATACCAGCGAACAGCATTTCATCTTGCATTCTGTACATTCTTTGCACTATCATGTATGTAAATCTACAACAATGCCTCTGGAAAGACTGAGGCAGGGCACAACTACACTCCCAGCTCTCCATGAAACACAAGCAATTTTTTTTATCTTGAGGCTTTAGCCAATTAAAACTCACTTTGTTGTTTAATGCTGCCACAGCACCATCCATGGTGCTACAGTTTACAGTTTGGCAATTAAATGTCTCTATATGTGGTCACCTGAGAAATGCTTTTTATAATGTTATAATCCCCATTATTAAACTGTTAACCCTTAATTACTCTGCATACAATAATCCCGTCCCCCCCCTCCCGCAGTGGGTGTTCAATGACTATCTCCAACCCTGTGCCTAAAAATAATGCCTTGATGTGTGTATAATACACACACACACATAACATATTTAATTTGTTTAAAAAATCTGAGAAACTGGAGCTGGGGTTGTGGCTCAGTGGTAGAGTGCTTACCTAGCATGTGTGAGGCACTGGGTTCGGTCCTCAGCACCACATAAAAATAAATAAACAAAATAAAGGCATTGTGTCCATCTACAACTAAGAAAAAAAGAAAATTAAAAAAAAAATCTGAGAAACTTTCCTATGCAAGGCATTATGCTAGGCCCTGTAGCAAAGATAAATACTAGGCTATCATTCTGTTTATCTCTTTATTGCTCTTTAGAAGACTGCAGAGAAGAACAGAAGGTAGAGGAGGGTGAAATTCAGAAGCAGGTATGTAAAGGGTGATTTACTGGTGTTAGAGACTGTGGTGAGGCTGTACTCTTTGGCCTCCAACTCCCTTAGCAACACATGTCATTTCCATAGGTATGTGATCTAACAGTAACACATTCAGGGCTTTCTGATTCTCTTTCATAACTGGATATGAGAGGAATGTGGAGAGCAGGGGCAGTAAGCACTGGCATTTCAGAGGGTTAGCAGACAATAATCCAAAGAAGAAAGCTAGCGTAGAAAACAATATCACAGTCCTGTCAGCAGAGAGCTAGCTGTGGGCCTTAGCAAACATCTTTTAATAGGTTATACTTAACCCATATTAAGTATAAAGTAAAGATTTGGATTTCTCTGGCCCTGAAATACTGTCAAGAGCCTCATCTATAAATAACCTGGGATGTGAGCTCAACTTTCTCTTCCCATTGGTCCTAACACAGGAGCACTGGGCTGTGATCACTTCTTCTTTGTCTGTATTCAAAAATCGATTAAAACCCTGAAGGCCAGGAAAGTGAGCGTTCTTCACTGCTGCCCATGCCTGCATCTTAATATACTTACTGGTATGCAGTTGAGTATTTAAATGAATTTTAAAAACCACATGTCTGGATAAAGACTGGAGAAACTACTTGCTTTCCAATAATTAAGTTGATGGCAAGGCTGGGGATGTGGCTCAGGGGTAAGGTGCGTGCTTTGCATGCTCAAAGGTCTGGGTTGGATCCCCAGCGCCAGAGGGGGAGAAAAGTTGACGTCATCAAGTGGAAGAATAATGTGGGTTATTTCCTTTCTATCTCTAGACTGAACCTAAACCAAAACAGAAAAGCATTCAAGAATGTCATCTTCCTTAAACAACTGGGTTAAGAAAACAAGATTCATTTTCTTTCAATTGAAAATAAAAGACTTTCACCATATGTCTCTTCACTTCCACCCTCCTAGGAAGTCTCCCTGGTTCTGTTGTGTACCAAAGTGAAGCTAAAGCAGTTTATCCATAGTGCATCACTCCAATAATCTGAGGTTACGTTCTCAGTCCTAAACACCTGGGCCCATTCTTAGTAATCCCAACAGTTTCCTCAAAGCTGCCATTTCAATGGCAATGTGTGGTTGTTTTCTTAACAGGTCAAATCTTAGCCTGGCCCAGGGACACATGCCTTTAATCCACGGGACTTGTAGGTCTTAGACAGGAGGATCTCAAATTGAGATCGGCTTCAACAACTCAGTCAGGCCCTAAGCAAGCATAGTGAGACCCAGCCGGGCGCGGTGGCTCAAGCCTGTAATCCCAGCACTTAGGGAGGCTGAGACAGGAGAATTGCGAGTTCAAAGCCAGCCTCAGGAATGTCGAGGCGCTAAGCGACTCAGTGAGACCCTGTCTCTACATAAAACACAAAATCGGGCTGGGAATGTGGCTCAGTGGTCGAGTGCCCCTGAGTTCAATCCCCAGTACCAAAAAAAAAAAAAAAAGCATAGTGAGACCCTGTCTCAAAATAAAAAATGGTAAAATACCCCTTGGTTCAATCCCTAGTTCTTCCTAAGAGAAAAAAAGGAAAGAAACAACAACAACAAATGAAAATGAAAGGCTCATACTTTGGGACTGGACTGAAAAATTACTTTGGACTGGAGATAAGCTGAAGCGAATGTAACCAGACTAAAAATGGCTTTGAAGACAATGAAGTCAGGAAATTTTCTGAAATTTATGCTTATAAATTCCTTTCTGTTGACAAAAAGGAAGTCACATGGGTCAATATTTCAGCTTCTCCAAGGCCTCTGTCAACAAGAGCCTGTAAAATACATCCAAAGAAGTATACAGCACCAAATGGTCTCGTTCTTTGTAAAATAAAAAGTGGTATCTTACTTGCATTTTCTTTTTTTTTTAGTTCAGCAGCCTCTGTCTGGCACCTGACCAACATTCCTCTAAGATCTTTCTTATGGAATACCCAAAATAAAACCATGTCATTCACTCTAGTTTTCTTTTAAATTGTAGAGCAATTATAAAGGTTTTCTAGATGTTTAGAAAAACAAATTATAGCCTACCAGTGAACAACAAAATGTCTTCTCCCTTTATGACTGGGCCAGGGGCTGGGTGCAGTGGTACATGCCTGTAATCCCAGCAACTTGGAAACAGAGGCAAGAGGATCACAAGTTCAAGGCAAGCCTTAGTGAGACTCTGTCTCAAAATAAAAAAGGGCTGGGGATGCAGCTCAGTGGTAGAGCATTTGCTGAGTATGGGTTCAGTCTCCAGTACCACAAACAAAACAAACAAAACCACAAATAAACAAAACCCCTCAAACTATCAGTTCAAGGAGGTCCACTCCACAGGGATGGGTGCTTCGACACCCTGGTCAGGCTACTCCAGTGCAAAGATGCTGTCTGCCTCTGGCAGAGGTGTGGATCACTCTGGATTCTGCAGAGCACACTGTCATTATTCTTTGCAATCAACCAGGATTAGTAAATGATTTTTAAAATGTGCGTGCACTTTAGAATCACCTGGATATCTTTAGAACTCCAAAGTCTAGGTCATACCCTATAATAACCGATGATGGGACATATGTATTAGTTTTTGAAGATCTCTAGGTGGTTTAAAATATACAGATAAATTTGAGAACAAACATATCCACACACACATTTAAGTAGATGGAACCCAGGTGTTACCTCAGGATGAGAAGGGTATAGGGTACATGTGCTTTGTCTCAGCACCAGTAAGCAGAGGCAAGCTATGGTTGTCCTGGGTCCAGACCTTTTTTCACAGCCCATACAGCCTCCTGAGTTGCTAGGATTACTGGTGTGCACCACCACACCTTGATATGCTTTATTATTTTTCTTGTTGTTTACATCTGCTTGCTGGAACTTCTCTAAATGTGATATGTGGACTTGGGAGTCCTTCAGATCTCACCAAGGGATCTACACAATTATTTTCAGAGTTTTGATGTGATTTGCTGTTTTCCCACAGGGTTGAGGTTGACATGTGCACTGAAGGTGTAAAAGCAATGAATAAAACTATACCAAGAATCAAGACAGTGACACTGAGTGGTACAGCATTCTTTAGCACCATGAACTGCAGTTTAGAAAGGCCAGTTTTCCTATTCATATCCCTTTAATTTCTTTCATCTGTGTAATTGCTCTGGCTAATGTTTCAAGGACTATGTTGAATAGCAGTGGTGAAAGAGGGCATCCCTGTCTTGTTCCTATTTTTAGAGGGAATGCTTCCAATTTTTCTCCATTTAGGATGATGTTGGCCTTCGTTTGGTATAGACAGCTTTTACAAAGTTGAGGTATGTTTCTATTATCCCTAGTTTTTCTAGTGTTTTGAACATGAAAGGGTGCTGTATTTTGTCAAATGCTTTCTCTGCATCAATTGATAAAATCATACAATTCTTATCTTTAAGTCTATTGATGTGATGGATTACATTAATTGATTTCCGTATGTTGAACCAACCTTGCATCCCTGGAATGAACCCACTTGATCATGGTGTACTATTTTTTTAATATGTTTTTGTATGCGATTTGCCAAAATATTATTGAGAATTTTTGCATCTATGTTCATCGGGGATATTGGTCTGAAATTTTCTTTCTTTGATGTGTCTCTGTCTGTTTTAGTATCAGGGTGATACTCGCCTCATAGAATGAGTTTGAAAGTATTCCTTCCCTTTCTCTTTCATGAAATAGTTTGAGGAGTATTGGTATTAGAAGTTGAACTATCATTATTTGCCGACGACATGATTCTATACTTAGAGGATCCAAAAATTCCACCAGAAAAATTTTAGAATTAATAAATGAATTCAGCAAAGTAGCAGGATATAAAATCAACACCCATAAATCAATTGCATTTCTATACATCAGTGATGAATCCTCTGAAGGAGAAATTAGGACAACTACCCCATTCACAATAGCCTCAAAAAATAAAATACAATACTTGGGAATCAATTTAACAAAAGAGGTGAAAGACCTCTACAATGAAAACTACAGGACACTGAAGAAAGAAATTGAACAAGACTTAAGAAGATGGAAAAATTTCCCATGCTCTTGGATAGGCAGAATCAATATTGTCAAAATGGCCATACTACCCAAAGTGCTATGTAGATTCAATGCAATTCCAATTAAAGTCCCATCATTCCTTATAGAAATAGAAAAGGCAATCATGAAATTCATTTGGAAGAATAAAAGACCCAGAATAGCCAAAGCAATCCTTAGCAAGAAGAGTGAAGCAGGAGGCATCACAATTCCAGGCCTTAAACTATACTACAAAGCTATAGTAACAAAAACAGCATGGTACTGGCACCAAAATAGACATGTAGACCAATGGTACAGAACAGAAGACACAGAGACAAACCCACTTAAATACAGTTATCTTATACTAGACAAAGATGCCAAACATGTACACTGGAGAAAAGATAGCCTCTTCAACAAATGGTGCTGGGAAAACTGGAAATCCATATGCAGCAAAATGAAACTAAACTCCTATCTCTCACCATGCACAAAATTCAACTCAAAGTGGATCAAGGACCTGGAATTGGACCAAAGACCCTACACCTAATAGAAGAAAAAGTAGGCCCAAATCTTCATCATGTCGGATTAGGACCTTACTTCCTTAACACAACTCCTATAGCGCAAGAAGTAAAATCAAGAATCAATAAATGGGATGGATTCAAACTAAAAAGTTTCTTCTCAGCAAAAGAAACAATCAACGAAGTGAACAGAGAGCTTACATTCTGGGAACAAATTTTTGCCACACACATCAGATAGAGTGCTAACCTCCAGGATATATAAAGAACTCAAAAAACTTAGCACCAAAAAAAAAAAAAAAAAAACAACAAACAAAAAAACAAAAAAAACCAAACAACCCAATCAATAAGTGGGCTAAGGAGCTGAACAGACACTTCTCAGAAGAAGATGTACAATCATCAACAGACATATGAAAAAATGTTCAACATCTCTAGCAATTCGAGAAATGCAAATCAAAACTACTCTAAGATTTTATCTCAGCCCAGTCAGAATGGCAGCTATCCAAAATACAAGCAACAGTAAGTGCTGGTGAGGATGTGGTGAAAAAGGCACACTCAAACACTGCTGGTGGGACTGCAAATTGGTACAACCTATTTGGAAAGCAGTATAGAGATTCCTTAAAAAACTTCGAATGGAACCACCATTTGACCCAGCTATCCCACTCCTCAGCCTATACCTAAAGACTTAAAAACAGCATACTACAGTAATGCAGCTACTTCAATGTTTATAGCAGCACAATTCACCATTGCTAAACTGTGGAAGCAACCTAGATGCCCTTCAATAGATGAATGGATAAAGAAACTGTGGTATATATAACAATGGAATATTACTCAGCAATAAGAGAATAAAATCATGGCATTTGCAGGTAAATGGATGGAGTTGGACAATATCATGCTAAGCGAAGTAAGCCAAACCCAAAAAACCAAATGCCCAATGTTCTCTCTGATTAGTGAATTCTGATCCATAATGGAGGAGAGGACACGGGAAAAATGGAGGAACTTTGGTTAAAGGGGAGGGAGGGGAGAGGGGGCATGGGGACAGTAAAGATAGTGGAATGAGATGGACATCATAGCCCTAGCTTCATGTATGACTGAATATATGATGTGATTCTACATCATGTACAACCAGAGAAATGAAAAGTTTTGCTCCATCTGTGTTCAATGAATCAAAATACATTCTGCTCTCATTTATACCTAAGTAGAATAAGTAAATAAAGAAAATAAAAAGGCCAGTTTTACATAAGAAAGCCCTTGACAAAGCACTAAAAAATGATCAATTTTCTTAAATCTTGACTCTTCAGCATCTGTATTTTTAATAATTATGCAGAGAAGTGGCAAGTACACGTAAAGCACTTCTGCTACTTATGAAGTAAGGTGGTTGCATCAAGGAAATGTACATGTGTGACTGTTGCAAAGTGAAGTAGCTGATTATCCAAACATGAGTTGGCCTGTCACTACTTCAAAGAAAAAAATTCACAGTACTCATTGCCAACATAAAACTGGAACTTTATTTTTATTTTTGTTACTGGGGATTAAACCCAAGGGTGCTATACCACTAAGTCATGGTTTATATTATTAAGTTTGAACAAGCTCTATTTTGTATAGAAACTGCAAGTGTGAACTTTATTCTACATGACCAAATTGTACACAAATATTTAGAGTTAAAATTATATTTTAAGATAAACTGTAATTTACTAAGAACT
The DNA here is from genome assembly GCA_004024805.1 of Geosciurus inauris. NCBI lineage: Eukaryota > Metazoa > Chordata > Mammalia > Rodentia > Sciuridae > Geosciurus > Geosciurus inauris. The sequence goes on from PVHX01003762.1 coordinate 90,941, forward strand.
ATAATTGCAACAGAAATTCTTTAATGATGAATTCTGATATAATATTGCTCTTATACAGGTGCCTTTGGGCATAGTGGTATCTCCTGTCTTGGGAATTTGTGAAACAAAGGGATGATAAAACCATAATGCACATCCTCCAAACACACCCTGCCGCCCACATCCAGTTGCTGGAGCTCCTCAGCATTCAGCCCTCAGCAATGTTCTTTCTTACTCCATACTTGCCTCCGGGTGATTTCCTCCACATCCAACCTTGTACATTCCCATCTGTACTGCAGATTCATATATAGGTATCTCCCGCCAAGACTTTTCTCTTTAATATATTTTTGAATTTTAAGAAAGATTACTCAAGAACTTACCAACCCATAGGTCCCATTGTTTCTGCTCTAGTTTTCCCACGCTTTGCCTCCTTTAGTAGTTCTTCTATTGCTTTCCTGGTGGGAAAGAGGAAGAAATTTGAGATGCAACCACCCCACTAAGTTATAAAAAATCAACTCATTCTTCATCTATGACTTTGGAAAGAAACTGACTTTTAAAGCATAATTGCTGGGGGCAATTCTTTTTTTTTTAAATGTCGACAGTTTTGAATATAAAAATGAAAATGAACCCTTTTATATGAAGTGAAAAACAATGAAAATTAGAATAAAATGACAAACTGGAAAAAGCATTTGCAATATGAGACAGTTCAATTATATAACCCAAGTTTGTTTTTTTGTGGCTGGGGATTTAGCCCGGGGGGGGGGGGGGGGGCATTTACCTTTGAGCTATATCCCCAGCCTGTTTTTAAATTTTGAGTCAGGGTCTGGTTAAGTTACTTAAGTTCTCACCAAGTTGCATGCATCCTACATTTAAAATGTTTAAATACACTATTATTTAAGAAAATTCCAATTAACCACATAATGATTAATGTTTCTGCTCATTAGTTAGTGAGGGAGTAGATACATGAGTACTCTTTTCTATTAGTGGGGACTAAAGGTGACAGAATATTTTTGGAGCACAATTTGACAACATGATAAAGAGCCTTAAGAATACTATATACCTATTAACCTAAAATTCCATTTTATCCTAAGAAAATATTCAAGTAAGTATGGAAACTATATGTATAAGGATACTCATTAAATACCTTGTTGACAAATACAGAAAAAGACATAAAACTTAAATATTTACTAATAAAGGATTGGTTAAATAAACCACAGAACAGCCACATATGGGGAACACTAGGCAGTCAATAAAACAAAGATGAAAGAATAATTGACACAGAAAAACATTCCTAAGACTACAGACATTCCTATAAAGATATTCCTTTATATATACTTAATATATAAAGCTGGTCACAAAATAGTATGTATAGAATAATCCTATTTTAAACATATTTATATGCATAAATGCATATGAAAACATTTGGAGAAATGTTATTAAGATCACTTTGGGGTGATTTTTTGTTTGCTTCTCTGTATTTTGGTTTTTCAATAATACGTATTTGTATAATTTTAAAGAGATTAAAAATAAACTCCAGAATACGTACTTATTAACCATATTCTGAGACTTAACTATAAGATACTGTGCAAGTGCTGAGTAGCACAGGAAGATAATCCCTACCTTACATATTACTATGATATGTAAATAATAAAGAAAAAGATGTGTGATGTTGAAACTATAAATCTAATCAGTTTTGAAACTGGATAATTTAGATTCTATATTAAAACATTTAATTATATTGTTATAGCATTACTACATACTATTTACATAATCATGATGCAATACTAGTATTTTGTTTATGAAAACATTTTATTTTATACTACTTTTATGTTACTGAAGTAAAGTATGCATATAGCTTAAAAAGACAAACATTTAAAAGACAACAATAAAAGAAAGCAGTTTTACATCATTCTTTCCTACCCATTCCCCCAAATTTTCTTCTGTTTTTAAAATATGTATCTCTTGGTATTTACCTCCATATTCCAAACACTGTGCTTTTAAACTATTTCAGTATCCTCTTAATAAACAAATTTATCTGCTTTTTGTATAACTCATATTTAAAAAAAATTCTTATTATTATTGAGAGCTTAAAAAAAGTGTTTTTCAGTTAATTCAGCAACTCAATAGTTTCTGATCTCTCCTTTGAAGGCCCACTTCCTGGGTCACTGAGGAATTGAAACACTTGCTTTTCTACCAATATGTGCATCTTCTTACACTGAACTTGCTCAATGAGATCAAGTTTCATAGCCCAATCTTAGGATATCACAAGGAGATCTGATCATCCTCCTCCTTCCAGCTCTTTAAAATAATACAGCCTACTGATATGATCTGGCAATTCTGTCTATTTTAGTTGCTTATGAAAAATTTATCTATCTAGCTCCAAAAGGGAGATCCTTAATGGTACAACTATGGAGATTCCTTAAAAAACTTGGAAAGGAACCACCATTTGATCCAGCTATCCCACTCCTCGGTCTATACCCTAAAGACTTAAAAACAGCATACTACAGAATGCAGCTACTTCAATGTTTATAGCAGCACAATTCACAATTGCTAAACTGTGGAAGCAAACTAGATGTCCTTCAATAGATGAATGGATAAGGAAACTGTGGTATATATAACAATGGAATATTACTCAGCAATAAGAGAATAAAATTATGGCATTTGCAGGATGGAGTTGGAGAACATCATATTAGGTGAAGTAAGCCAATCCCAAAAAACCAAATGCTGAATGTTCTCTCTGATTAGTAGATGTTGATACATAAGGAGGGTGGGGGTGAGGAGCATGGGAGAAATGGAGCAACTTTGGGTGGGACTGGGGGAGGGAAGGGGGAGAAGAGGGGGAATGGGAGTAGCAAAAATGGTGGAATGAGATGGATATCACTACCCCTAGGTATATGTATAAAGACATGAATGGTGTGACTCTATCTTGTCTGCAACCAGAGAGATGGAAAATTGAGCTCTACATATGTACTATGACTTGAAATGAATTTAAAAATATAAATTTAAAAAATTGATGATTAAAAAAATTAAAAAATAAAAAATAAAAGGGTCCAACTATTCTAAACACAAATCTCCACTTCCCATTCACTAGTGTGGTAGTTTCTAAATAAAAGTAGAATCATTCATTCATCAATCATTCTTAGCTCCACCCATGTGCCCTTGTCATTACTACAGAAATGGTTAAAAATCTTCACCGGAAAAAAATAATTTGGGAAACTCCCTGTTTATGAACAACATATATAAATTAAAAATAAACTAGAATGCATTTTCAAATAAAAGCTGTGTGCCTGGCTTTCTGGCACAGACTGCAAAAGTTTATTTGAGTCAGAATAAAGTTGAAATGTAGTACATTAGCAGAAAACAATATTCAAAGAATCTCACGGAAATCTGGAAGTTATGTTCTGGGTTCATTTAAGAATTCTGATTTTTCTTTAGTTTCAATTTCACTTACGACGATCTCCAGCACTATTCACTTAACCTGGTATGATTAAGGGTGCCTTCTGATTTATAAGAACAAAGAGAAAAAAAGGTATATGTATGAGAAAGATTGCCTGAGGTGAAAGGAATTCAGGGATGAAAGATAATACAAGGAAGGGCAAGGACTGAGTGGGGACAGGCACTCAGTCAACAGGTCTTCTCTTTAATAAAGATGGCTTAGTTACAGGCCACTGAATAGGCTGTATGAAGGGGACCACTCCTATGGTTGCACTGTACACAGGTTATCTTTAACTAGTTTAACAACTAATGTTGACACAGAGCTTGAAGTTTACAAAATGCTTTCCTATCTGAATATGGTGATGTAGGAATTACCATCAACTTACAAATGAGGAAAATGATATTCAGACATCGATTACCTTGTTCAAAGTAACACTGCTTATGATCAGTAAGGAGGAAGAGGAGGAGGAGGAACAAAGCAAATGAAACTCCATCCAGGTTTTTGTCTGTGTATCCTCTGATCGTTCATTACATTATCTTCTCCACAGACATTTATGCAGCAAATCCTAGAGAAATTTTCTCTTAATCATTAAGAGGCAAAAAATTAAAAAGAAAAAAAGAAACGAAAAGCTGTGACAACTGCTTCTGCATTCATTCAAAGAAAGTGGTTGACAGGCTGATACTGTAGAGGTGGAAGGAATGAAAGAGGATTGGTCACTATTTTGTCCTGAGAATGTTGAGCATTCCCTCCTTCCCACCCAAAATTCTCCAGCATAAACTTCTTCTGCAGGGCCTTTCTTCTAGACGGGAGAACATTTCTCACAATCATGTATTCTGACCTTGAAACGTCATCACCTTCTAAACTAGGGGGAAAAAAATCAGGCAGTTTTTCCATTGCTGTGGCCTCAAGTGTTTCCTCTGGAACTTTTGCTAATGAATTCTTGGGTGAGGATATAGTAAATCTTTTTCCTATTGCTCATAATTCAGAGGCTCAACACATGAATGGTCAGATTATGTGTGTGGAGCAAGACAATTTTTAGAGATGTTAAAAGTGTAAGTTACAGTTAAAATATAGGGAAAGAAACAGAATAATATAGAATATAAAACTTAAACAATTAAAAAACTATTGAGGCATAAATTAAATTCTCAGAACACTTGTTTTTATACTTACTTTAAATATCTTAGAAGTTTCTTTGTAAAACAAACCTATTATATTAGAATGTTAAGTTCCATGAAATTCAGACCAGTAGGGTTGGGTCTCTCAAACTGGTCTAGCAGTTTTCTGGGCATGGAAACAAACTACAACCAATTTTCACGAGTGTATTATCTACAGCCAACTTTCCATTCTAGCTCAGCTTCCTCAGGTCTGTCTATTCATTCCATCAGCCAGCTGGTACATGCTTAAGGAATGTCAACTGATCATAATAGCAGCTTAAATAAAAGCCAAGTGGGAATGCAAATCTGGTGCAAAATCATCTTAAAATCCAAAGTCAAACAAATTAGTTTTGAGTTATCTGGGTCTGTGTTTCCTTTTATTTACACAAATCAACTGAGAGCCATAACTATTCTAGTCTCTAGAAAAGGTACCAAGAAATTCAAGGCAATTAAAATGAAGCACCAGAAATAGAAAAGCAAATTAAATAAACAATTTAGGAAAATAAAAGTTTAAAGGAATAAAATCAGAGGAGTCAAATCTTAAGTAACTGCTTAAAAATGAAGACAGAGGAATGGATCTACATACACTTTCTTGCAAAATCATGGTAAAGGAAAGCTAGGAAATAAGGCTGATCATTAGAAGCTTTTCTTGTTTTGTGTCTCCATCAGTCTTTAAAAAGTCACTTTGGCTGGCTGGAGTGGCATACCTGTATTTGTGGCTACCTGAGAGTCTGAGTCAGGAGGATGGCAAGTTGAAAGACAGCTTGGACAAATCAATAAGACCTTGTTTCAAAAATAAAAAAGGTAGGGGGTGTATCTCAGTAGTCACCTTTGAACAATTAACTGTATAGTATCTGTCACAGCATAGAAAAACAGGTTCAAATAAGACATGTTCACACAAGCATGACTTAGTGACAAGAACACAGACTTCTTAGAAAACTGGCAGAAACCAGCATTGTTTGTTGTTTACTGGGAAGTCCTCTGACAAGCCCTGCCCATTATTAATGCTGAAGGTAACCAGTTATTAACAATCAAAATACTGGGTAGAAGGTAAGAGAAATTTTATCATAGCAACCTCAATTTCTTTCTATAATGTAATGATAAGACTTGGTGAGAAAAATGGAATAATCTACTTGATCTTTAGGAAGGACTTAATGTCGGACCACAGAACATTCTGATTAAAAAATGTGGGCAGATGATCGGATCACTGCTGGACATCTGCAAACAGCTGCCTACAGGCTCATAAAGAACCAGTACTAACTAGTGGTTTAGCAATCATGTAAATCTGTAGAAACCACAGGACAAAGTCTGGCTTTAATATTTTGATTATATAGACAAGGAAATTCAGGATTTCTTATTTAATTTCAGTAAAAGTCAATTAAGGTCACCTATCAGCAGCAAAGAAAGGCAAAGAAAATTTAAATTGTAGATAAGGTTTTTGAAGACAAGGTAGAACCTAATAGGAACAATAGGGACATTTGGTAAGTTAAAAGAATTATTCATAGATATAAGATGAAGGTGGCAGAAATTAATTCTGTAAATTATGCCAAATATCAAATTATGCTATACCAAAGACTTATGTTTTAAGTACTATGATTTTTATAGTGAGCAAGGCCTTTCTCTAAAAAGGCTTATGACTAGGGATTTCATATCAAATAAATACCTATGTATATACTTTAAAACAAATGAATTATTTAGAACGTGGGGAGGGAACTCCAATATCTACTTATAACATAAAAAATAAAAACTAAGTGCTTAATTTTTGAAAATACAATAAGACTGGAGGCTGATGGAGGAACATGAACATGAATGGATTAATGAGACTTTTTGATTTCATGCCCACATGGACCATCAAAGAAAGAAGAAAAGAAGCCAGGCGCGGTGGCTCACGCCTGTAATCCCAGCACTTTGGGAGGCTGAGACAGGAGAATTGCCAGTTCAAAGACAGCCTCAGCAACAGTGAGGCAGAAAGCAACTCAGTGAGACCCTGTCTCTACACAAAACACAAAATAGGGCCTGGGGTTATGGCGCAGTGGTAGTGTGCTCGCCTAGCACGCGGGAGGCACTGGGTTCGATCCTCAGCACCACATAAAAATCAAATAAAGATATTGTGTCCACCTACAACTAAAAAATAAATATTAAAAAAAAAACAAACAAACACAAAATAGGGCTGAGGATGTGGCTCAGTGGTTGAGAACCCCTGAGTTCAATCCTCAGTACCAAAAAAAAGAAAAGAAAGAAAGAAAGCTATATTTTAAGCAATGATGCAAAAAAATCAAAGTTATTAGATTATTTGCAATGATAATGATATTTATCTTAGCTACCTCATAGGGTTTGTTGTGAGGATAAAACAAGGTACTTTATTTGGATCCAAGTGTTCTGCATTTTATAAGCATAAAAAATATGACAGCTAGGTTTTATTTGACCAAACTCCCAGAGGTCAGGGGACTTGTTTTTTCTACTTTAGTTTTCCTTAGGCATGGCACATGGTAGGTACTAAGTTAAAATTGGAGGTAATTAGTGGGTTCTAGAAGTGAGTGGGACATGATAAAAATGTAAAGTTGTTTCTTTTTTTTTTTTTTGAAAATGGAACTCAAGAGTAAGAAAATAACCTGATTAAACAATGGGTAGAGGAGGAGCTGGGCATGGTGGTACATGCCTGTAATCCCAATAGTTTGGGAGACCGTTGCAGGAGGATCACAAGTTCAAGGCCAGCCTGGGAAACTAAGTACGACCCTGTCTCAAAATGAAAAAAAGGACTGGAGATGTAGCTCAGTGGTAGGACACCCCTGGGTTTGGTCCCAGTATTGTTTAAAAAAAAGAAAAAAGAAAAAAACCCAAAAGAACAAAGGACCCGAAGAAACATTATTCATAAGGAAACATTTGAATGACCAATAGATATGTGAAAAAAATGCTTAAAATCACTAATCATCAGAGAAATGTAAATTAAAACCACAATAAGATATTGCTTTACACCTGTCAGTACAGCTACTATCAAAAAGCTGAAAGCAGGGCTGGGGCTGTAGCTCAGTGGTAGAGCGCTTGCCTAGCATGAGTGAAGCACTGGGTTGGATCCTCAGCACCACGTATAAATAATAAATGAATAAAATAAAGATCCATCAACATCTAAAAAAATATTTTAAAAAAAGCTGAAAGCACTGATAAGGATGTGGAGAAAAGGAACCCTTGTGTACTTTTGTTGGGAGTGTAAACTAGCACACTCATTTTGGAAAAGAGTGAAGAAGTTCCTCAAGATTAAAATTAGAACTACCAAATGATCCAGCAACCCCACTAGTGGGTCTAAATCTAAAGAAAATGAAATCAGTATGTTGAAGAGGTATCTGCACTCTCCTGTTCACTGCACCGCTGTTTACAAAGCTAAGACATGGAATTAACCTAAGTGTCCACTAATAGGTGAATGGATAAAGAAAATGTGTGTGCATATGTTTTGTGTTTATTTGTGTGTGTAGATATAGACATTATATCTATACACATACAACAAAATATATTTCAGCTTTAAACAAGAAGGAAATCCTATCATTTGTGATAACATGGATAAACCTGGAGAATATTATGTTATGTGAAAGAAGCCAGACACAAAAAGGAGAATTCAGTATGCTCTCACTTCTATGTGGAAATAGTTGAATTCAGGGAAGCAGAGTAGAATGGTTGTTACCAGGGTTTGGGCAAAGGGATTAGGGGCCTAGGGAAATGGTCAAAGGATACAAAATTTCAGTTAGAAGTGAATTCAAAAGATTTAGTTTATGCGGGCTGAGGTTGTGGCTCAGTGGCAGAGCAAGTGAGACACTGGGTTTGATCCTCAGCACCACATAAAAATAAGTAAACAAAATAAAGACACTGTGTCCATGTATAACTAAAAACATTTAAAAAAAAAAGATTTAGTTTATAGCTTGGTGAATTAAGTGAATAAGGCCATATTATATTCTTGAAAATTATAAACTATTGATTTTAAGTGTTTTTCCCCCCAAAAAAGTATGTCAAGTAATACATGTGTTAATCAAATTCATTTAGTCATTCCATATGTATATATATTAAAAACAAACAAACATGGGCTGGGCATGCTGATGCACACCTGTAATCCCCGCGACTGGGAACACTGACAGGAGGATCATGAACTTGTGACCAGTCAAGGCAACTTAGTGAGATCTTGTCTTAAAATAAAATAAAAAACAGGGCTGGGGATATAGCTCAGAGATAGAGCCCCTGGGTTAAATCCCAGTACTTCAAACAACATGGCATACAAGATAAAAATAAACAATTTTGTCAACTAAAATTAATTAAAAATAAGAAAAAATACTGTATCTGTAGCCAGGATAGGAAATGGATAAATGGCATGGAAGAGAAGGCAAGACAAGGATATGGGAAAAGAAGACAAAAGAGGAAACGTAAGATGTGTACTGAGTGAATAAATATACAAGGAAATGAATGGCCACAGGCTTCTGACTGCAATCTCCTAAGGTGGCCAGATTTGAACAGGAGCATATCAGCATCACATATCCTTAAAGTATTAAGTTAAATATTAATTAGGTCAGAAGTTGGTGTTGCAGCTCAGTGATAGTGTGTGAGGCCCTAAGCACCATGAAAAAAATAGGTCATACTGGGAAACCATAGACATGATTAAAGTCACAGAATCAGGCCCATCTGGACTCTTTCCTGCAGAGATTGAAGACTTAAGATTCTCAAAGGCTGCTTGAACATCTCAGCAAGGCTCCATACGTACTGGGCATGGTGGCACATGCCTATAATCCCTGTGGCTAGGGAGGATGAGGCAGGATTGCAAGTTCAAAGCCAGCCTTAGCAATTTAGTGAGGCCCTAAGCAACTTAGAGAGATCCTGTCTCAAAACAAAATAAAAAAAAAATAAGTTGGGGATATGATTCAGTGGTTAAGCACCCCTGAGTTAAATCCCAATCCCTGGTACCAAAACGAAACAGAAAATACTCTTCCCTTAGGTCACTACCACTCAGTCACAAACGGCCTTTGTTTAACATCTAATATCATTCACTCACTAAGTAAGTGGTAAAAGCCCACTTCATTCATCTATGTTGACGTCCTCTAAACTTCTATTTCCTAAGAGAGATGATAATTGTGCTTTGAAAGGAAACTGCTAAGTGTTGGTGGCTGAGTGCTGGTGTATTATGGTGAAATGTTGTAACTGGGACTCTGGCTTGTCTACGGTCAGTTCTTGCCACAAGGGATGCTATGCGAGATTACCATGTTTATGACTGCCCAAAAGCCTAACACAGCTCCACCACTCAAACTGACTGCAGTACACATCTGCCCTAAGCCCTAGCCTTTGCCCAAATGGCTTTTTCATTCCAGCCATACCTCATCACCAGACACTCAGTTCAGATGTTGTGTTTTCCACCAGGCCTTTCCTGATCTCCCTTGTTTACTTCACATCAAAAGATGTAGTTGCTCTCTTTTCTCAGGCCCACTGAGGGGCAAGTTAAATCCTATATACCATATTTCCAAATATTTAAAAGTTATAGAATAAGCAGGGTGAATGGCATAGGCCCTTAATCCCAGCGATTTGGGAGACTGAGGTAGGATGATTCCAAGTTTGAGGCCAATCTCAGTAATTTAGTGAGGCTCTAAGAAATTTAGTGAGACTCTGTCTCAAAATAAAAAAAAAATAAAAAGGGCTGGGGATGTAGCTTGGTTATAAAGCACACCTGGGTTTAACTGCCAATACCAAAAAAAAAAAAAGTTACAGAAAAGCTAACGGTATTAAGTAAAATGCATTTCTTCTTCCCATCTTACATTACAGCAAAAAACAAAAAAACCCATACGACAAAGTCAGCAAAATATCAGACAACAGAATTTATTGTATACAGACATAATTCATATATATTTACTCCACAAATTTTCTTGCATCGATTTAACAAAATCCCTAATTATAGTAATAATCATGATTTTCACATAAGTTGTGTTCCATTGACCATAATCTAAAAGTATTTAGAAAAATGTAATATTCAATATGAATAAAATTTTAATGTTTATCAAAATGTAAATTACCTTAAAATGTAAAAAACTGACAACCTAATTTTCAATTTTTAAGATGTTCCTGTAAATCAAGTATGGTGGCATACCTGTAATCTCAGCTATCTGGGAGGCTGAGGCAGGAGAATTTCAAGTAGGAGGCCAGCATGGACAACTGAGTAACTCTCTGTCTCAACATAAAACAAAAAGGGCTGGGGATATAGCTCAGTGGGTTTAATTCCCAGTACCGCTAAAACAAAACAAATAAAATGCTCTTGTCAAATAATAAGATGATCTATGAATCAGTACCAAACTTCTTGCAAGTTCCATATAGGAATGTGATTAATAAGATTTAGCATGGCAAAATGTTACTCAGATTCCAGGTGTAACTATTACAAATACTATACTGTGTTAGCTTCCCATCATTATGAAAGACCTGATAACCAGCTTATATAGAGAAAAGGTTTAGTTTAGATCACAGTTTTGGACGTTTCAGTCCATGATTGATTGGCCCTGTTGCTTTTGGGCCTGTGGGCAACACATCATGGTAGAAGTGTGTTGTTAAGCAACACTACTTACAGTGTGGGTGGGAAGCAAAAAACAGAATAAGGCATGAGGGTCCCATTATCCCCTTCAAGGGTCTACCCCCAATGACCCAATAGGCCTTACCTCCAAAAGGTTCTACCACCTTCCAATAGTGCCACCCTGGGGATCAAGCCTTTAACATAGGGGCCTTTGGAGGACATTTTAGATCCAAACTATAGTATGTCATCGATAACTGCAGAACCATGAAATGAAATACTACAACAAGCAAGAAAATGGAAGGTTAGCACCACTGGGAAATCATTTTCATTCATTCATTCTTTTTTTTTAAGGTACAGGGCACTGAACTCTGGGGCACTTTACCACTGAGCTACATCCCCAGTCCTTTTTATTTTTTGAGACAGGGTTTCACTAAGTTGCTGAGGCTGGCTTTGAATTTGCAATGCTCCTGCCACAGCCTCTCAAGCTGCTGGAATTACAGGCATGCACCACCACACCTGGCAGGAAATAATAACTTTCTTATAGTAGGATCTATTGCATTCATGTGAAGGGGAAGGATCTGGCAAGTTAGTGTGTCTTTTTACTTCTAAACACTTCTGCAGCTCAAGTTGGGCATGGTAGTACACATCTGTAATCCCAGTGACTTCAGAGAGGTGACTTCTTTAGTTAATCATGTGGGTTGATTCTTAAAAATTAAGCTCTTAAAAGGTAAATGTATTTCTCAGTTCATAAGACAACTTTCCTCTCTGTAGGTTACCAATTTCATTTTCAAATCAGTAAGTAATTTACAAATATTTATTCTTAAATCTGGATTTAGAAAACATGATGATTCATTTTCAGTTTATATTATAGGACATGAGTAAATGCCCACTGGAAAATTTTACATAAATTATGAAGAACAGCATCTCTTACTAAAAATAATTTTGTGGGGTGGTAGTGGTAGGGTTGCTTAGGAAATAATAAACTCTAAATAGAAAAGCTCATGGATTGTATAATGCCAGGGACAACAGATCTGTTTGATAGGCCAATTGTTAGGTTTAAAAATACACATACATACCCTACTAAAATATTAGTTGGGACAAATAAATCCAGACAAGGAATGTAAGGTCAAAATAAGTATTGACCTATTTTATTCAATAATGCATTTTTTTTTATTTAGGCTAATAATGCATTTTTTTAAAAAAAAAACAGATGCTTTCAAGAACAAAACTGACAAAAAGAAAACTACAAAAGAAAAAGGGATTTAAAGTCTAGAAAGATGAGTGTGGAAGAGAGCCAATATGCAGGCAAAGAAAAGCTAATATGGCAGCTGCTTGAAAATTTAGTGAAAGATAGGAAAATGTGGCAAAAGATTAAAAAGCAGAAATATAAAATTCACACTCTTACCAAATAGCTATTTAAAATACAAACAGGAAATCATATCATAGAAATCATATGAAAGAAAATATTATAAAGTCTCTAAAGTTTGCCTCGACAACTTTTTTTAATGAGGGCAGAAGTTCAACATGTCCTTTGATAAACACCACATAGCAGAAAAACCACCTCACCGAAAGCTTCATCTGTAAATCACTCTGGTAATCTTAAAAGGGCTTTATTTTGTACAAATGATCTGCAGCTTTCTGCAGACTATCCGAAACAATGGTTCAGAGTTCTTGGATCTCAGCCCTGAGGATGGCTATTCAGCAGAAAAGTCTGGTTAGCCTGCTGAAGCTGTTTCCTTCACTTGTGTCAAGGCTGCAGTAATCTCTTAGAAAACAAGCTGTCCAACCCTTATAGATTTCAGTTGATTCATCAAATGATTATAAATTATATTCAGAACTAAGAGCCAAGGGATGAAAAAAATGAAGAAAAAGGACAGTTCCAGAATTTGTAGAATTTCCTAATTATCTCATGCTCTTAATTTTTATAACACGTGCAGAAATTAGTCTCTTGAAGGTACTATTTCAGGATAAATAATTCACTTGTCATTAACTGAAATGAACAATTTTTAACCCAAGAAGAAAACATTCATACTTCTACTATTTAGAAGTCCAGCAATGCACAACATGAAAGGAGGACTGGAAGCTAAGGGCACAGACTCAATGTGTGGCCTGGGGCCTCTCAGTGTAAGGCAGAGCTGAGCCTTAGGAGGCAAGAGATAATGGAGCCAAAGAAATTGAGGGTATAGTCCACTTGAGTAAAGGTGCTTCCCTCCTGCCATGTGAACTGCTAGAACTGGCCTCATCTCAACTGCCAGGCAGTTTTTGTCTTTCACACCATAGGTAGCAAAGAATGCTTTAATGGATATGGTAGTATTTTTTTAAAAAAAGTACAGGTACACATACATCAATAATTAAGTACAGTTATCTACTATACAAATATAATTCATTAAAACCGATCAGTAAATTCTTGACGCTACAACATCAAGTTTCAAGTTGTTTTCAAGTTGTTAATTTATAAAGGGATGAAATTAAGTTGGACAAGGCAATTTCAAATCCCATTTCACAATTGAGAAAATATCTTAGTTAATATGTATACAAGTGTTTGGAAAAATCCTCCATTTCTATAATGTAGTTAATAAAACTAAGTAGTTAAGCACAGACAAACCTAACTTTTGAGCACTGTCCCTTTGAGGAGAATGTTTACAGAAGTTCAAAGTATTGAACTTAACTGGGCTACCAAAAAGCATACCCAAACTGCACTACTATGCAAATAACATTTAACACTGACTTTCGAAGTCCCCAAAGACACTTCTTAACTAGCTGAGGTTGTAGGGCTCTGGTACAATGTAAACACATTCTTATAGATGCCGAATTCAATGGCACTAGAAAAGCTGTAGAAATAACGAAGGGAACAAACAGCTCATAAGGACTAATCTGTAGAAAAACTCAAGGCATAGAAAATTCCATTACTGATTAATTCAACCTTTATATCATATTATACATTAGTTGCCAAAAGAAACAAACTATGTAGAATAATATAGTTGGAGATTTTGGCATCAGGAACCAGCTATAAGACAGCCAAGAACCAAAAAGACTTTAATGTAGAACTTTATTCTAAGACTTGCTTTACAAGATATCAAAAACATCAAATACAATCTTCTCCTATCTGTACATATTAGAATCATCTCACCTACTAGCAAAACACAAACTATCCTTAGGGATGAAAAGCAGCTGTAGTTTAACTGGATGGATAAATGTTAACAAAGTGTTTAGAACCAAGTTAAAATAAAAAAGGTATGCAATTGAGATTAGAGGGTAAAATTGTGAGAAACAATTCATGCTGATTATCCAAACAGCATAATTTGGCTTATTCCCAAAGTCTAATACATTGATGCTTACAAAAAAAGGGCACTGCATTTTCAATGTAAATGCTTTAGACCACCTTTTCATATTTCATCTGAAATATTAACTCCCCAAATTTACAATCCTCTTCTAATATCTGCTTGACAGAAATTGGGCCCATATGTGTAAGTTCTTTATTAATTCCTACACATGCAATATTTCCAAAGAGGTCCCAAATCTAAGTATTTACAAGGCTCTATTTTACTATAATTTGTAGGGAAAAACTCCAAAATTAATTAAAATGTTCAGGTAAAGAATCATTAAGTAAATACTACATATATGTACATTTTAAATGCAAGGTGAAAGTTTACCATATGTTCACATTAGAGGTCATCTAGTTTAACTGTCAAAGTCAAGAAAATTATGGTTTAGAAAAGTTAACAATTTGTCTAAGACTAAATAATTATCTGACTTTAAAAAAATTAACTCAAAATTATTGATAGTATTTCTTCTTTTTCCCCAGAACCTAGGATGGAATATTACCTAAGGAGAAATTATGAGGGGATAGATTATAATATTTCATCCCAGGATTATTACCTTTAGAGAACACCATGAGTACCAACACTAACACTATGTCACTGCTAGGATGTGTCTATAATTGTGTTCTGAAACACTCAAGATTTGGAACAGAATTTCTTACCTGAAAAATCCAGACTGAGTAGAAATACTCAGTAATTATCCCTAACACATCTCTTAATGCTTTCAGAAGAGAGATCATGCAGTTGCTACTTTGTGGTTCTGTATTGAGGCCATGTTCAAATAACCTTAAGAAAATGAGAAAGCAGCCAAAATGCAGTGGAGAGAGAATGAATTATAGTTTGGTCACTTATTAGCACTTGTGACATTCAAAGATCACAAAACTATGGCATCTGTAAAATGGGAACACTTCAATGACTCTTAGAAGATCCCTTTCATTGGCTAGGCAACTAAAGGTTAGGAAGGCTGATGTGTGTTAAGGGGCACAGCTGACTGAAACTTTAAGCCTCTGACTTCATATCCAGACAGCTTTCAACCAAGACATATCCTTACTTTATTCAATCACGAAGATGTTTTCTATATTTTGAAATGTTCAAGTGGTCTGTTGGCACAACACAGACAAAAAATTTAAAATGACATTTTCGTTGGGTACAGTGACCATGCCTGTCATCCCAGACAGGGGGATTACAAGTTCAAGGCCAGCCTGGGCAACTTAACAAGGGAGGCCTTCTGTCAAAAAAAAAAAAAAAAATACAAAGGGCATAGCTCAGTGGTAGAGTGCTTGCCTTGTGTGTGTAAAGCCCTGGGTTCAGTCCCTAGAGCCTCCACCCGCAGTCCCAAACACACAGAAAAAAAAAAAAATGATGTTTTCATGAACCAAGTAGTATGAGTAAACTCATCTTTTTTGGGAGGACTGAACACTGAGCTATGTATTCCCAGTTCTTTTATTTTTTATTTTGAGATACGGTCTCACTAATTTGCTGAGGCTGGCCTTGAACTTATGATCTCCTATCTCAGCCTCCTGAGTTGCCACCATGCCCAGTGAGTAAACCTATATTTTGGTCCTTAACTGGATACTTTCTTAAGTCATCAACTCTTTTCATGATTAAGATTTATAAAAAGCAGTCCAAGCCCAATGTTTCAGGCTCAACTTAGAAACAATAAAGGATTACTGGGCAACAAGTTGTTTTCTTAAACTGAACTCTTCTCACATATGTCTTGGCAAAGCCTGGTCTTCATATGTGCCTGATAGAGGGTTAACCCAGGCAGCATCATGGCCACTGAAGACTGAGCTAAGGTGTAAGATAGTCCTGGTTCCTGTCCACTCACTAGCCACATAACATTAGGCTGGCTATTTAACTCCTCCAGATCTCAGTTTTCTTTTCTATAAATGGAAAACAAAACAAAAGAAAACAAAAAACCTACCTATCTTGGAGGATTAAACTGGTTTTCCCACTTGATTCAACTGATTGTAATAGTCACAGTTACGTGGCTGTTAGGCCATCTGTTTTTGGCTAGGAATAAGCCTAGTTGGCTTTCTCATGTCCTGGCTTGTTCTGACGCACATAGTTCAGATGGGGACCAACCTATTAGAAAAGCAAATAGGAAGGGAACCCTCTGCTTGCTTACTACAAGTCTGGGCAGCAGACAGTGGCACACCTGTAGGCTGACACTTCCAAAGACAGACATTTTCAGCACAACAATTTCTAATTATAAACCCTAGAATTCTTTTTTTTTTTTTCCTATCCATTTAAGGACAAAGTACAATCTTTAACATGTAAATAGATAAATGAACAGAAAGGAGGAATAACACTATACTAAGTCCGGAAGAATTAGATTATAAGGTCTGATGCAGAACATAAATCCAACTCATTTACTTTGACAAAGAACATGATAGTTGTACTCTATTCCTCATCTTCAGGGAATATAGTGACAATTGAAGCTATGTCTCTACTTTTTTATTAATTACTTTTGAAGAAAAAATTCTAAGTATTTCAAGCACTAGGATTTGTTCTTAAGTATGCCAAATAGAGTAAGCAAGCAAACCAGGATCTGAATAACTTCAGATGAGGAATCTCAGTGATGTGTGATACTTGAACTCTGAGTTCCAATTAAAATTTATTCTGAGATCTCATATAACTTACCAAATATGGTGGTCAGAAATGAACACTTTTGGACAAAATGCTCATGAGGATACAAGGGAAAAACTGCAAGAGTCTGTTATTCACATTATGGAGCAAATTTGATAAAAATGACACAATCAATGTCAAGGATGCTTAGTTTTTAATTCTTGGTTTTGTACTTCATATGCTTCAGGCTATTTAAAGACTAAGATTTCTGAGAAATTTTCACCAAAGCAAAGGAAAGTCCATTTTGCAAAGAAAGGGCAAAATAAAACTTGAGCAACCCTGTATTAGTTCACTCCATTAAATTTTATTTTTGGAAATATGGGCTTGTGAATGTCCTAAATCTGAGATGATGCAGTAGGTTTTTTTTTTTTTTTTTTAGTTGTTGTTGGATCTTTATTTTATTCATTTATTATTTATATGTGGTGCTGAGGATCGAACCCAGTGCCTCACGCATGCTAGGCGAGCGCTCTACCACTGAGCTACAGCCCCAGCCCCGAAGCAGTAGGTTTATAGAGGTGTTCACAAAACCAACAATGTCTGCCTTGAGGGGGGTCAATTCTTATTTATGTGATGCCCTCACTTGCAGCCAGACTTGGCCTTCCAAATCCAGACTCCTGCCATGGTATAAGTACCATGAACAAGTCTCAGCTCTGGTTATCCTTCTGGACTCACCCACCTGGCAATACCTGACAGATCTGCTTGGTTTCTACTGTGCAGGCTATTCCTCTGTTATTCTATCTTTGCCTGCTCTGGTCAAGGGCATTTCAGTCTCGACAAACTCCTAGGTCTGACTCCTCCTGGATAGATCCAGTCTCTTGTCATCTGCACATGACAGACTATGGAGTTAAAGACGTACAACCACAAATCAACTCAAAGGTTACAGACTGTTATCTCAATTTTTTAAAAATTCAAGTTCAGGTCTTAAAGTATTTTAATAAACAAACTTAAGAGTCCATCTTCTATTTAAAATCTCTGCACTCATGGAGGTTATGTATATGGTGGTGGACATTATACAAAAACAATAAATCGGTAAAGTACATACATACATATGTGTATATAGATACACACAACTATACATATATACACACGTTAGAAGGCAGGAGATATTATAGAAAATACACTGCAGGGGAAGGATCCTGGGGAAAGGGGCTGCAATTTATTTTCCAGTACTCTTTGCAGCATTGGGGACTGAACTCAGGGGCATTCAACCACTAAGCTACAGCCCCAGCCCTTTTTAAATTTTTTTATTTTGAGACAGGTTCTAAATTGCTCAGGCTGGCCTCAAAGTTGCAAACCTTCTGCCTTAGCTTCCTAAGTGGCTGAGATTACAGTGGAACTACAATTTTAAAGGACATGGGAAAGTTGAAAGAAATGATATCTATCCTCAGACACAACTCTTTGACAGAATCAAAATAAAAACTCTGAAAACAGGAGCAAAATGAGATTCATCTTTGTATCCCTAGTACCTGGAACATGGCAGGACCTTAAACAGGTGCTGGGGGGAAAAATGCAGGCATTCTGTTTTTTTCCAAAGTAATGCTATTTGTAATAAAAGGCTTATGAAAGAGGTGGTACTAGGGAATGTACTATTTTATTTATTTATTTTTTGGTACTAGGGATTGAACTCAGGGGTACTCGACCACTGAGCCACATCCCCAGCCCTATTTTGTGTTTTATGTAGAGACAGGGTCTCACTGAGTTGCTTAGCACCTCGCCATTGCTGAGGCTGGCTTTGAACTCGCGATTCTCCTGTCTCAGCCTCCCTAAGTGCTGGGATTAAGGGCTTGAGCCACCGCGCCTGGCTGAGAATGTACTATTTGACAATGACATAACAGCATATCTTAGAATCAAATACACTGAATTCCACTCCATGGTACCCCAAACAAAAATCCTACAACTTTTGCTCCACTGGAGTTCTGTGGGGACAAGATCCCAAGGAAAATCTGAGTCACTCTCCTATATTGGTATTGCAAAATAAAATTATCTTTTGGGCTGGGGAATACATCTCAGTGGTAAAGCATTTGCCTAGTATATCATAGGTTCAATTCCCAGCACATTAAAAATAAAGGCTTTTGATCAACTTCAAGTGGGAGATACCACACTTTTATTTTAGATCAACAGAAGATAAAAGATGGAGCATGAGATAAAGCTGATGTCCTTCTCTACAGTTTTTTCCCCTCTTTGTTGTGGCACTGATATTTGATCATGCATACATTCATTCATTCACTGAAGACATATTAATGAAAGTCTACCCAGTGCCTGACCCAATTTTAGGGGTTGGGGATAGAGAGGCAAATGAGGACAAAGTGTATTTTAGTGGAGTTAGACAACAAGCAAATGAAAATATAATGTAATGTTAGTGAACAAAGAGTGTTATGAAGGAATAAAGCAAGAAAGTGGATAGAAAGTGACAGTGGGTTCTATATAGGTGCACATATTTTACAGAAAGCAGTCATAGTAGATAGCCTCTGGAATGGTTCAACCTTCTGGTACTCAGACCCTTGTGTGATTCCCTCTTCTTAAATGTGGGCGGGACATACTGACTCATATCTGACAAACAGAATAAAGAAGAAATGATTGGATATCACTTCTCAGATAATATTAACAAGACAAGTTTCTGTCTAGGGTTTTCCAACTCTCTTGGATTGCTTGCTCCAGGGGCAGCCAGCTATCATAGCAATAGGCAGCCTAAAGTGAGTGAGCATGAAGGCAAATCCTCCCCACATACTTCAAGGCTACCTTGCTTCTAGATAACACCTGGACTGCAGCCCGAGTGGTTGTCTTGTTTTGTTCTGTTATCAGAATTGGGGATGGAATCCAGGGACACTTAGCACTGAGCTGCATCCCCAACCCTTTTTATTTTTTAAGACAGGGTTTCCCTAAATTGCCCAGGCTGGCCTTGAACTTGCAATCCTCCCGCCTCAGCCATTGGAATAGCTGAGATTACAAATATGCCCACCATATCCGGTGCTTTGGTGTTATTTGCCCAATTTTATAGATAAGGAAACTGGAGGTTCAGAAAGGCTAAGTCACTCACCTACATTTATAAGTTAGGAAATGATGGATCCACCAGGTCCTCTGGCTTCAGAGTCCCTACCCTTTGCTTCTATATGATACTGCCTTGAAAAAAGAGGTCCCTAGAGACAGTCTCTCTCATCCTTGAAAAAGAAAAACAAAACAAATCCAACTCCAATGGTTGTTTAATTCTACTGTTTTAGCCCCTTTCTGATTACATGCTCCAGGCAATTTGATTTTCTAATGGAGTTGTTTTAATAGAATTAGTTGATGCATTATCTATACTTTTTTTTCAGGTTGGACCCAAGTCAGAAAGGTAAAACTTAGAAAAGCATCCAGGCTGCTTTTCTTTTTGACATATGCATAACAAACAGGAAATTAATAAGGAATAGAAATTATTAGATAAAATATCAATACAGTCTATTTTATGCAGTTTTATGCTCACTGACCTAGATTGGCCCTGGCTTCCTACCAACATTCCAGATACCTGGCACTAGACCAGGTATCCATCTGCTACAGAACTTGCTTTTCCTTCCTTATCTTGAAGCTTGGGGAAGATTATGAATGTTCCAGAAGGATCTTAATTTCTTTTGAAAAAAAAAAAAAAGAAACCTAATCTATTTGATTTTTATCTATATTCTATTAACAGGAATGCTATTTCAAAATATTTTTTTCTTAAGAGTTTTAATAGTCTAGGAACCTACCATACAGAGTTCCTCAAATTCACATTATAGTGCTGCTTTGGGCTAAAGGAAGTTAAAAAAAAAAAAAAAAAATCACAGATGCTGCTAAGCCCTGCCACCCGCCCCCTGCAAAGTTTTCACTAAGAAATATGAACCAATCAGCTTCTCCAACATAGTATTATAATAGTAACATTAATAGCTAACATTGATTAAGAGTATGTTATATTGGCCAGGTACTGTCTTAAGTAAGCACTTTGAATATATCATCTAAATAGTTAAAGCACCTATGTATGGTATTATTTTTATTCCAATCTCACAGATGAGGAAACTCAGGTGCAAAGAGGTCAAACATAGTAAAAAATGTCCAAAATCACAAGCTATAGTCTTGAGGCAGCCCAAATCCAGATAGTGTGATCACAACAGTTCTTAACTTCAATGCTACACTGCCTCAGTTATTTAGACTGAAAAGGTATCCAAGATCCCAAACACTTAGGTATTGTAAGTAATATAGAGATGATTTAAAATATACAGGAGATATGCAAATACCATGATTTTTTATATGATTTTTTATATGGTAGATTTTGGTACCCATTAGGGTCCAGAAACCCTACATTAGTAGTTATCAAGGTACAAATGTACTTCTTTTCTCAAAAAATACAAGAAAAAGACAATGCTCCATTACAAAAACAACTCCCCCCACAATATAAACACATGTATCAACTAGTGTGAAACACCTACAACAGCCTACTATCCTACATAGTAACTAATGCTCTTTACTGTAACTATTAGGTAAATATAGATCAAAGTTAAGTGATATAAAATCACTAATAAAAATCACACACACAGTTGAAATACAAAATTTATTCCTTTAAAAAGGTTCATAATTTTGCCTTTTAATTACTGAATAATTTTAAGCTTCTTTTAAAAAATTCTGGTCTTATTTATGCTTGGTTTTTTCTTTTATTGCTCTGCTTAAAACACCACCTCCTCATAAAAGCCTCCCTTGTACTCAAGTCTTTCAGCACTTTCTCCTGTCATCCTTCTTTTACTTCTGTTTGTTATTACCTGAAATTGGATTATATTTACACACTTGCTTATTTTCTATCTCTGCATTAGAAAATACAACAGTATATGGGCTAACTTGTCCCTGCTGTGTCCCTGGTCCCTAACTATGACTGCATACAGTATGTGCTCAATATTTATAGAATAAATAAATGAAACTTTTCCCTCCAAGAGAGCAACTTGAGAAAGCAGATGGCAGCAAGTCAGTCTGCTCCCTTCCCTGACCCTATCTCCACTCCCAATCTGTGGCCCTGGATTCGAATCCTTAGAAAGGATTAGAATCATCATGACCTTGGTGCAGAAGGGGAAGGTAAGGGTTGTTGAGCCTACTCATTCTTGTTAGTTTACTAGACAGGCCAGGGAAGAGGAAATTATAAACCTGGCCTTGCTGGTTTTTGGCTGTGAGGGAGTGGCAAGAAAACTAAGGGGTATCACATTCAATTGTAAAAATTAATCAGGCACTGAGATTATGAAAATTCTGGTCAATTCTAAAAAGAAAACAGAATTGTTTATTGTATTCAAATTCTTCACTACTGAATAAAGGAAAGCAAAGGGCAAATTAAAAAAACAAACCAGATCAAACAAACCAGATCAAACAAACAAAAAACCTGAGGGATCAACATGGATATGGAGCCCCAAAGAACTCTGGAGTCATTTCCAACCTTTCTCTCACTGTTACTCATTTGTCTCTAAGTCACTTTATTTTTCAGCTATTTTCTATTTCCATTCCTACAACTATGCCCTGTTTACACTGCATCTCAACTATGACAAATGCCCCCTAACACTGCATCTTCCAGTGTTCCCTTTCATTTACCCATTCTGCACATGGGTTTGGGATGAAAATTTAAAACTTTATGGCATTTTCTAGCTCAAGAATTGTAATGGATCCTTTACACTGGAAAAGAGAAAATCCAATTATCCTGGATATTTGTTTTACCAATCCATCAACTTTAATACCGACCCCATGAGTTCCCAGAAAGCAGATGATACCTGTCTTGTTTGCTACCCTCAGTGTCTAGCACAGTGGCTGTCAGAATGGGTGCTCATGAAATAATCATTGCCTCTATAGTGTCTCTCACACACTCCATTCTATGTTCAGCATTTAATACTCACCACTGTAAATACAATTCATTTTCTTTTTCATGCCCTGTCGAAACCACATAAGATTTTCTAGGACTGATTACATTATATTCATATTATATTCTCTTATTTCCACCATATCCTGTAACTGCGCTATTAGGTATATACTTACTGTAGGAACAATCTGTGGTTCAATAATCTAAATTTGGGAGGAACTTCATTGAAAGAAAAAAACAGACCAACATAGTAATTGTTACCAGTAAAAGTTAAAACGTTTCAAGTAGCAAAAGGAAAACTAACAGAATTTGAGCAGAAAAGGGCCAGATTCAGTTTTTATTGGTCCTTGAAAGCAGAATAGAAGATTTGGGCAAACTTTCTAGGAGCCTGGTTTGAAGGGTGTTACAAAGATTATCTGATTCTAAATGATGCTAACCAAAATTATTTTGTCTAGTCAGCTGGAGAGTATCATCTTATTATGCTTAAAAGAAAGGAAGAGTGGGAAATGGTAGGCCATGAACTTGACATGCTTTCATATTTCTTGAAATGAGACACTCTGGGTCAGCACTGAATAGATCACTTTTTGGGGGGCGGGGGGAGCATTGTCAGGGATTGAAGTCAGGAGTACTTGACCACTGATCCACATCCCCAGCCCTATTTTCGTATTTTATTTAGAGACAGGGTCTCACAGAGTTGTTTAGCACCTTGCTATTGCTGAGGCTGGCTTTAAACTCGTGATCCTCCTGCTTCAGCCTCCCAAGCCACTTGGATTACAGGTGTGCACCACCGCGCTTGGCAATAGAATAGACATCTTTTCTTCTCTAAAGATTTTGCTGTAGCCTGTGCATAATGGCAATTAACTAGAACACTTAGATGCTACATCTATATGCAATTTATAAATAACTAGTTTGTAAAGTACTCTGAAAAAGGAAAGTGCTAAGCAAGTACTTAGAATCACTATATATTAAAAGCTTTTTAAATAATATTTAAAAAACATATTATTTAATAATTGGCTCTTTAAAAGGTATAGTACTTTATAGTTGATCAGAATTTCTGATCTTGAATTATTAATAATGCATCAGCTTATTTCAAGTGAAATGCTATTAGAAGGCAAATCAGATATTGATCAAGTGCTTTTTTTTGGTTTGTATAAATAAATGATTCATGTTCCTCTCTCTTACCCTTTCTTAGACGATACTCAGCTTTCCCTCAGTCCCTACAGACTTTAATGCAACAATCTCTTCCACAAGTCTGGGCTCTTGGTTATCCTGTCTACCCTGCACTCAGTTTTTACCTTTCTTTCATCTGCCTTCTGGTGTTTTGTATGAATCTTATGGTTAACCTAAACAGATTCAAGAATGCATGTCACATGATTAATGATAATAAACCCTTTATGCTCAATGAAGTAATGAGATGTGGTGGTGGTCACCAGTGGGTACATTTCCCATGTGTACAAATTATTTCAGGCTACTGTCATCCTTCTATACCTCTATATGCACTAATTGAACATTGTTTTCATCTCCTGACAGGTCTTGGATTCAGAACTAAACTCCATGTAAATAATCCTATTTACTATGCCTATAAGTCTACTCATAGGTAAAATTTTGGAAGAGGCAAAAAATCTTTTTGATCCTTCTCCATTATCCCTTTTGGGCTTCCTCACATCTGCAAATGTTAATTTCTTTACACTGACACTGGCTTTCTAGAATCTCTATCACCCTAAGAGAATATTTTCTATTCTTGCCCCATGACTTTGGTCTATCCTCATCACTGCTCTCACTTAAACCTACTTCGCAAATGCCCTTGTGTATTTTTTTTTATTGGAAAACTCAAACTAAGCCATTTCTCTACATAGTTAGTGTTAATGTTTACTTTTTTGCACATGCCAGATAAGTGCTCTACCACTAAGTCATGTCCCCAGCCCATGTTTACCCTTTTTAGACATGAAACTAATGCTACTCAGCAGCCCTGCGACCTAAATGCCAATTCCAAATGACATTTCTTGGTGCTTATCTGACTCATTCAGTATCACTCTCCTGTTTTGAAAGCCTTGGCTTTCACAACTTTTGTTGTGAAAAAACAAAAACAAAAACAAAAGTCTTTTTGGCAGACTTTCCTGCTATCTCACCAATTGACTTTGTTTAGTCACAATTTAATACTGGGTTACCTAGGGCTTGGTCCTGGGCCCACTTCTTTGGCACTCTCAGATTTCTGAAGATTTACATCCTCTTTATGCTGAAGACTCAAGTTTATCTCCAGCTTAGATAACTCATATATATGCTGCCTACAATGTTCAAAGTGGAACTTTTCCAGCTTTCATCCCATTTTTTCCTACTTGTTTCCCCATTTTATTAACTAGACCCCAAAAAGACAGGAATCATCTTTGTTTCCTCATTTTCCACACCCAATTTCTGAGGTCCACCATTTGTTATAAAATATCATCTCAAATCCACCCTTTTCCCCATTCTTAGCTTATCACCTTTTAGGCCACTTTAACTCTTTAGTTTGTCTCTCTGGTTCTATTCTGGCTTCCCTATAATTCATTCTCCCAGTTGTAATCAAAGTAATCAAGATGCCATTCCCACCTCCTCACCATGCTAGCTCTTCCTCCTACTGAATCCAAAGGACAGGTCCTTCTCCTCCTTGCCTACTATGCTATAAACATGTAAATCTTTTTCCAATACTTTCAATTCCCCAAACCAATTTTCTGCTTCAGGATCTTCATACATTATTCCTCCAGAATGCATTTTCTCTCAACACTGCACAGCCAACTCTTTCTTTTCCTATAATCTTGGGAAAACCTTCCCTGACTTCTATGCCTAAAGCAGACTACTCTCGTGTTTTTATCTTGACCCTACATTTGTTTCTTTCACAGAATTACAACTTCACTTCTTTAATTTTGTTCTTATAATGCATGCTCTGTGAGAATAGGACCCATTGTGCCTCATCCACTCACCTATTCTCAAGGCCTGGTACAAACCATGTACTCAGTAAATACAGAAATCTTTAGAAGAAATGGGCTGAGTGTAGGAAATGTAGATCTATGGCAGGCTAGAAAAGGTCAATGTGAATGACCGAAAGACTACCTGCTATAAGTACCTACATGGATTTATCCAGTGTTTTACCAAGCAAATTGATATTGCAGGTAGAAAACACTAACAAGAGCATAGTAAATATTAAGATTAGGAAAGACAAAGTGTAATGAAAGCACACAGAAGTTCTCAAAGTAGGCTGGGGAGTTTGACAATAATTAAATTTTGGCTTAGACTAGAGTATGGTGGGACTGCTCCGAAAAGAGAGAACAGCAGCATTAAAAGATCCCAAGAATGAGGCACTGAAGGGGGAGGGAATCCCTGGGTTCTCAAGAGCTGACAGATATATAGGGTGAATTAAGAGGCAAGTTGGACAGGATAATTATGAGACACAAAGTTGAACAGGTAGATAGGATGGCTTAGGTGTGATGTGATTAATAAAGTTTCCAGAAAAAGTCATTTCCCCCAACACAGAATTTTCCTTTTCCTCACCCTTCCACTCCAACAGTATGTCTTCTATATAACCCTAGGTTATACTTACAAACCTACCTGAAGACCGAAAATATTTTCTGGTCATTCTAGTTTTATCCTATAAAGCAATCAAAATCTCTTGGCTTAGTCAGGTCATGATTAAATATTTTATTAGTGTCCTGAAATTCAAGAAGTAAATTGGTTTCTATCCTATAAATACTATAAAGATGGAGCTTGATACCAACTAAACTCTTATGCAAAACCCGAATTCTCACAATTCCCTCAAATTCCCCTTTTACTCAACCAACCAACCAAAGCAAAGAATGCAATTCTCATTACTTAAAAATCTAGTAAGAAGCCAAGTTCCCTTTCCAATCTTCTTTCCTTTTTTAAACTACTAGTCTACTGGGTCATGTTCTATTGCAAGCCCCCCTCCTTCCCTAGCCACCCCAACCAGGTAGGAATGAATATTCCTTTTAATTCCTATGATCCAAGTCCTTGTCTAGGGCCCCACTTTTCTCATAGTTTGTTCACTTTCATTGTTGGTTCAATTAAGAAAGGTGTGTGGGGATCATCCTTGAGGATCATTTGGCTGCAAGGAAGAGAAACCAGTCAAATTAGTTTAAATAAAAGAGGGAATTTATTAGGTGAATACACAGGTTCTTGTAGGGATTCCAACAGCTGTAGTGGGTCAATAGCTAGAACCACACCTGAAGGATAAAGCATGCTGTAACCACAACTTCTAATTCTGGATTCTGCACAATCATGAAGAGAATATCCCAGAGGATAGTCCTCCTTGCATCCTGCATAAGGGACTAGAATGTGGATTCATTTCTGCTTGCCTTTTGATCCTTATAATCCTTTATGCTGGCCTCAAACTTGTCAAGCACATGTTGGCAGACATTCATGAGCTCATTCAAGCCTCGCTGAAATGGCTCAACAGCTGGAAGAGCACCTCGAGTCTGAATGCGCAAATTAATTTTGCTCTCAGAAGGATGGGTCGTAGTGTAACCACAAAACTCCACTTCCGGGTTCTTCATGATCATGTAACGCAGAGAATTTCCTAGGGTATGGTCCTCCTCGTGCAATACAAAAGTCACACAGTGTCTATCTGTTCCAGCAGCCTGGACCATTTCCAGGGCTGTCTTCCTCTCGCCTTCAGCCATTGTGGTCTTCAATCCAGATATTTTTCTACACACATATTTTTTACAAAAATGAGATCATTCTGAATACTGTTTTGTGACTAGCGTTTTTCTACACTACAGTGCAATTGCAACTCGTTAGCCTACTACAATTACATAGAACTGTCATTTTTCTGCTTCCACAACTTCTATTCGTAAATAACTTATTGCCTCCAGTTTCTCCTTACCCCATTTGATCATTCACACTGACCACGAGGGGACTTTTCTCAGAAAAACACGAAACTTAAAGCTATGCGGGGGGGAGGGATTGCCGGGGGGAGGGGGGATGTTTTTGGTAGCCACAAGAGAAGTACAGGATTAGAATAGGGTGGGCCCAGCCAGAAGATGAAAAGGAACTGAATGGCTAGAAAAACAGACTGCTTTAGTATAAAAATGAAAATTACAGATTATCAATGTGCAAGCTCAACTATAGCTTCCATTTGCAAGAGGTTAAGGAAACTAGGAAGTGGAAGGTGTAAAATGGGTCTAGCAGCAGAGAGAAAAAGAACTCAGCATTTAGGGAGGCTTCATAAGCAGTCTGCACAGAAAGGAACGTGAGAGGTAGTTACAGGGACTCAGGCCTGACTCAACAAGGCGGCTCGATCACTCAGGAACCGCGGCCTGGTGGGTGACTTTACACCAATGGGGGTGGGCAGTTGGGATGTAACTTTGGTTTCCCAACGGGCTTCCCTCCCTGATAGCCACTATACCTCAGGGCGTTTCTACATAAACATATCCACGTCTCTTCTCCCACTTTCAAATCGGGCCCCGCTCTGCTCTCCCTTTCCTTCTTTTCAGCGCCCGGAAATACGGCTCTGTGGGGCCAGGCCTGGCCGCGATGGCTGGGCCGCGGCCGGGCCGCGTGCCCCTCAGTAACCCGCTTCTCTCGCAGAGCGAGGCCCGCCCGTCCCGCTCCGCCCGCCTCCTCGGCCGTTACCTCTCCAACTCCTGGTCCTCTTCCATCGCTGGGGCGGTTTCCGCGATCCTCAGGTGGTGCTGGCGGAACGGAGGCTCTGCCCCATATCGCGAAACGTGAGGACAAGCAGGAAGCAAGAAAGGACCGACGGAAGGAGCCCAGGACGCAAGGAGCTGGGAGGAGCCGCAGCGGCGCGCCGGCACCCAGCCACTGGGCGTGGCGTAGAGGCTCCGCCCCCAGGGCCCCGCCTTCGTGAGGAGGAGGGCGGCGCGCGGCTGAGCCGCTCACCTGGCGTTCCTGTGGAAAGAGCACCCGCCTGGGGTCGGGCGCCGGCCTCACCTCGAGACCAAACAAGCCTACGGACACCTGAGCTTTATCTTTGGAACCTTCCCGTGTGGTAGCAAAGGGGGCGGGCTTCACCTGCCGTCCCCAAATCACCTTCCTTCTTAGGGCGGCTGTCGGGCCTCTTTCTGACTTGCTACTAGACTCCTGAGCAACCGTGTTGCTCTCAGACTGGCCCCTCCGGGACCCCAGTCTTCACGGGCCTTGCATAGGACAACAGGCTTAGACTATTAGTTAATCCTCCTAGAAAAAGCAGGGGGCTAATTTGCAGAGATGAATTTCATAACAGTACTACAGTGTAGAACTGTATCTCGTTGGGTTTCTTGCAGTGCACATTTCAATTAGATCAAAGAACAAGGGTTCGCATTCATTTATTTATTTATTTTTGACGACGAGTGAGAGTTTGGGAGAAAACTCCTCCACAACCTTCTTCCTCCCCTAGCACTCCCTCTTCCTTTGGATTACGTCCTCCCCCGCCACTATCTTCCCTTTCCTTTTACCCTTTGGGCTGCTTAAACGTCCTCGCTGGCGGAACCTCCCGCTCACCTTTGTTCCCAGGTGCCCCAGCCCCAGCCTTTCACTACCCGACTACTTCCTTCCTATCTCCCCTTTCTATTCCTTCGGGTGCTCTTCCTCGCAGATCATCCCTTCTCCCTCCCCTGAACCTCCAGATCCCACCCAGTCCCCCAGCTGTCCTCTCGCCCTACACACCTACATTTCTGCTTTCTTGCACCACCTGTTTTCCACCCCGCCCCACCCCCTACTCCCCTAGACGTTCCCTCCCTCCCCAGCTGTTCCACTTTTCCCGCTGCGGTCGGGGGTGCGCGCAGATATTTCTCCAGCTCCTTCTGCAGCGGAATCAGGCGAGCGGCGGGGACAGCCCAGAGCGGGTGGGGGAGGGCGGGCGACTAGAGGCGGAGTGGGTTCACTCTAACCTGGGAGTGACGGCCCGTTCTGACCCGCCCCCTGAGCTCTGGGATAGGTGAAACTATCCTCTAGCCCGCCCCACTCCCGCCCCGCGCCGCGACCGATTGGCTCAGGTGCGTGTCGGGTTGGGCCGCTCGGCCCTGGCGCTCGCCCCCGGGAAGGCAGCAGGGGCGGTTGAGAAGTGAAGTCTTGGCCAGAGTTTTCTTCTTGCCAGGAAATCCGCGGCGGCGGCGGCAGCGAGTCCCGGCGGAGAGGATCCCGGCTGGCTCCCGGCTCTCCCTCAGCGGGCCGCGGAGAGCAGGAGCTGGCGCTGGGCTACGGCGCTGGAAGCCAGTGTAAGCCCCGGGCAGCCGCTCTTTCCCTGTGAGTAACTTTGCCCTGCCTGCCTCGCTCCGCGCCCTCTCGCCAGTTCCCGGCTGCCGCCTCAGGTGCGGGCGTCGGCGAGGTGTGGGGCGGCGCCGCGCCCGGGGAGGCGGCCGGAGCGGCGCCGCGGCTCGCCCCGGAGTCGCCGACCTCCGTGGTTACCCTCGCTAGCTAGGGCTGCGGGAACAGCGTGGAGCCAGGAGCAGGGCTGGCAGAGAAGGTGCTCTGTGCCTGGTACCGCCGCGGGGCAGGCGAGTGGAAGGCGGGCGGCCCCCAGCTGTTAGCATTTGGTAGTTGCGGCCACCGTGGTGCAAATCTTTGCGTTGTTTGCTTTTTAAGGAAGGGTAGAGGAGTGGATGAGTTATAAAATTTCGTGTGTGCATGCATTGTCGAGAATGAGTAGCACTAGCCACTCTCACGTTGGATTTTGTTCTAGAGGGAAGGTATGGGGAGATATCATTCCCTCGCCCCCAGCCTGTTGCCTGTGAATTGTCACCTTTCCCTTTAGACTGCGGAGAATGGAAGACAAATTTGACATCTTCAGGGGATAATTTGAAAATACGGATCTTGATTTGGAAGCAGTTGCACACAAAGCACCGCTTAGGAAACAGCCCCCCACTAGCTTTTCAAAGCTTAATGCCACGTTATAGACAAGGAGTTTTAACTTATATAGTGTTACTTATAGTATTTCAGTTTACATTAAAGGTTGTGGATCCGGACATTTGTATCTGGCAGATACTGAAGTACACTCGTGCATGGGTTTCATCGTATAATTTTTTTCTTTTTAAAATCACACAAATCAAGAAACGAAGGTGGTTGAAAAGCGGTGTCTGTAGGAGAAACATTTGTGAGCTCCGGTTTATTAACTGCCTTCACTTTAAGAATTTCACATTCTTGTAGCAACAGTACTTAACTTGGAAATTGGCCCTCTTCCTAGGACAGATTTTGATTTTTCTCTTGTGTGTATTGTGACACAGCACCGATGCAGTTGGATCTCAGATCAATTTTATTTACTTTGATAAGTTGGATTTCCACCTCCATACCCTTTTGGAAAAAGGCCTTTGGCGGGTAAAGAAAGAAGGTGCTGGGAGGTCTAGTATCCTGTTTGGCCTGTCAAAGTTTTGTTGAGCCAGGAATAACAAAGTTGTGCCTTTTTAGCTTGTCCAAGTCCTGCGTGTGAGTTTTCCCATAGGGGTAAAATGTAGGCCAAATTGGAACCACAGTAGAATAACATTACTTTTAATCCAGGGCACTTGTGTGTTAACTTCTTAATTTGTGTCTTGTTCTGCTCTTTTCATTAAATTTGAAAATTTTCATTGTTTATTCATGTAGTCACTCATAAAGTGCTTAATGCATGCCAGGCATTGATGGCAGGGGTCAGTTCTTGCCTACAGTTGCTCAGTCTCTTACGGAAGCTGATCCATACCTCTATTCTACTAATTGCCTGACAGTAATTTGAGCAAAGTGCTGTGGCAACTAAAGAGTAGTTTTGCCAAGACTTTGTTAGAGAGGCCTCACATGGGCACTTTTCAAAATTGGTGTTGGATTTTGCTAGATCTATTCTAAACACACATATCTTTGGAGTGTTGAGTTATGAGATCTGCATATAGTTAGTCCCGCTGGAGAATACAACGTCTGAGGTTGAAGTAGGAATCAAGGGCTGGTGTGTTAATTCATTTAAAGCACTTAGCACTTTGCCTTGCCTGCATTAGGTACTCAGATATTTATTAAGCTATCCTGAGCATAAAACTGAAAGATTTTGTATACCATGTTAAGAAATTTGGACTTTACCCAGTCAGTGATATAGAGCTGCCAGTTTTAAGCAGGAGAATCTCATGACAACATTTGCATACCATAAAGAGATCTGCAGCAATCTGGAGGGTGATGGAGGTCCAGATAGGAGGTAAAGATGAAGGAGACTGTCACAATGTAGGGGCTAAGTGCTCAAACTTTTTCAATTCAGATTATCCAGATTTGAATTAGGCTTTGTCACTCACCAGGTAACCACTTTGTTCCTTAGGTTCTTCATCTCCTAGGGTTTGGGGAGTAAAAGTTGGAGAAAAATATGTATTACTTAATAGTGCTAGGTCAGTGATAAGGATTTAGCCAGTGGTAGTTGTCATTCTGTGTGAAGGCAATGATAAAAAGAAACGATGTGGCATTTAGGAGACTGGACTCTGTAAGTGACTAGATAGGATTAATGAGAAAAGGATGATTCCTAGGTTTTTTGCCTTGAGGCATGGGCATATTCTGGTTTAGCTGGCTGTGGAGTCAGAACAGAGGTCAAATTCTAATTTCATCATTTACCTTTAGAATTACTATCCTGACTGAGTTTTGACTTCCTAACATTTAGGAAATTATCATACTACCTGTTCAGTAGGATTTGAGGATCAAGTGAAATTACGCATGTAATACCTATGACACAATACTTGGTACATTCCGAGTGCTCAATAAATATTAGTTGTTCCTTTAGTGATGATGGCATTATTGAGCTAGTGGAATGTTGGAGGCTTAAATACAAAGTTAAAAACAGAGGTAGGGAAGGGTAGGTAAATAAATTCTGCCTTGGGACCAACCCCGTGAGGTGCTTTTAAATGGACGGTTTAGATGTCTCTTATACAGTTGTTCGATGGATTTATCTGAGAGGAGCTGGGAAAGAATTTGCATAAAGCCTTTGTGGGTGTGGGTGTGGTAGCTTTTTGAAAGATTAAGGGGAAGATGGGAGAGATTTTGGGAGAAGGGGTATTGGGGTTTATATTGTAGCAATGGCTGTAGTGTTGACATTGAACATCAGACATCTCTAGCCTTAAAATGTATTTTGGCCACTATCAAAGGAGAACTCCAGGTAAGTAATACATATTTTTCTCCAACTTTTACTCCCCAAACCCTAGGAGATGAAGAACCTAAGGAACAAAGTGGTTACCTGGTGAGTGACAAGAAGATTAACTTCTTTAATCTGGTTTGCTGTGTTCCCTTCTTCTCTCTCCTTTCTGATTGCCCCCATCAAAATCCAAATAGTTTGTTATGCAGAGCCATTTACTTCACCCTCTGCTTTCAGGGCCACAGTTTACTCCAGATCTACTTTCCCGTATCTAAATCCCACGAGGTTTCTAGAAGAATCATAGGTCTCATTTCATACATTTTACTCTCTTTAGAAAGTAGTGTAAGCTGAGAAATATATATACATCTTGTGTGGGCCTAAATTGACCCTGTTAAGAGTGCCTGGAAGTTTTATAAGACAAATCCCTTTAGCTTTCCTATCATATATATATATATATCATATATATGATATATATATATATCATATATATAATTTTTTTCCTCATAACAAAACAGAAAAATCTGTAGTCATGTAAGTAATTTTGGTTGGTTGGCTTCAGGGGTTAAAAAAAAAAAAGGCTGTTAATCTGAGATATTATTAAGAGGTATTTTTTAAAAAGCAAACTCATGCTATACATTATAATAATAAATGATCCCCTAGTTGGTTTTTTGTTTGTTTTGTATTTTGAGGTGGTAGGGATGGCACGTAGGGCCTCATGTGTACTAGGCAATTGTTCTACTACTGAGCTACTCCACCAGCTAACTTAGTAATGATTTCAAAGAAGCAAGTGTCCTAGGTTCTATTTTTAAAATGTGTTCTTCCCAGAGCAGAGATTCTGTTTTGCTCACAGCAGCATTCTCACTTAGAAAAATAAATACTAATGTATGCACAAATGGATTAGATCCATTGGCTTTGATCTGTCTTGGCCCACAGACTTCTCCAAATCTTCAGAATAATCATTGATCAGAGGGAAAACAAGAAAGAATTGATCCATCCAAGACACCGAAAGTACTTCATGTACTTATAAGAAGATGCAAGAACTACACATGATTGATGGCTGTTAAGATTCAACTATTTTAGTGCCAGGTGCTGCAATTATTTGCATAATTCTTCACCACCACCACCTTTTCCCTCCCACATTTTACAACCAAGTTGTGGGGTGGGGCAAAAAGAAACAGACATTTATATAGGGATATAGCATTGTTCAGAGGTAAACTGACAACAGCTGCATCATACAGTTGTCCTCTTGATTATTACAGAACCCCAGGTCACAGTCTCTGAAGTCTCGATAAGGATGGTTGGAAAGCTAGGACTAAGCATAATTTAACCTTTATCTTCACAGCCTGGAAATTTAGGACTTTTACTTCTGGCAGTTAATATTTCTCTGTAGAGAAATCATGTGAGGGAAAATTTGTTTTCCCCCCAATATTAGGCTGTATAGGAGAAATGAGAAATAGAAACAAATGCAGAAAATAGGTAATATCTATTTAAAAAGCAAGTTATCTTCATGTGTAAAACAAATGAAGTTTCAAATTTTCTTTATTGAAAGAGTAATCTCAGAGTTCTTCTTAATAACAAAGTGCCCAAAAGTGTTTTTAACTGATTTAAAAACCTATATCTTATGTAAAATACGCTGTACTTGGCTATAATCAAGGTTTCAAAGGCTTTGTTGGCTATTTGTTTTATAGATAAAAATAAAGTAAGTCTGGGAAATAATTGCCCATATTTTGGCTACCAATCTTCAGTTAAATTTAAAATGTAATTCTTTATCAGGATCCTTATCAATTAAACCACATAAGTAATTACTGAACAAATTGGAAACTTTCACTTAAATCTTTTTAATATTGAGAACACTTCTTCTGTATGATTTTAATGTTTGAACTTCAATTTTTTTCAATTTAACTATATTCACCCAATACCTAAGCATATATCATGTGATCAGTACTGAACTGTGTGGAACACATATGAAAATTTCTGCCCTCGGAGAATTTAAATTCTTAAAAGACATTCAGTGGAGGACTTAATCATTCAAAGCAGCGCCACTGGGAGCCTTGACTTGTAGTTCCTTGGCTCTTCAACTCTGATGACCTTAACTTCCGCTGTATTTTAACATTTATTTGGGAGCTTGTTATTTCCTCAAGTTTTCCACATTAGAAACATATGTTCTTAAAACTTCTATATCCTGTTCTCTGATCAGTCTTCTCTAGAGCCTTCCAGCTCTCTTTTTTTTTTTTTTAAGATTTTTTTTTTAGTTGTAGATGAACACAATGTCTTTATTTTATTGGTTTGTATGTGGTGCTGAGGATCGAACCCAGGGCCTCATGCATGCGAGGCAAGCGCTCTACCGCTGAGCTACAATCCCAGCCCCTTCCAGCTCTCTTAAGCCCACATTTTATAGTACAGTGCCCTTCTCATAGCAGTAGTTTGCCAATTTCTTTATTCTACTGTATCTCCCTTTCCCTGTTGCATTAGGATCTATTAGATTTGCAGTTTTGCAGCTAGAATATACTTTTACTGGCACCTTTACATCTCTTGAACTTGTCTTTGTGCTTTACCTGCCAGATAACACCCTTGTTCAGATTAACCCTGCTTCTGCCCCAGCATTGGTTTTTTCCATACAGTGCTTTGTCTCTCAAACCCCTTATATTCACCTCACTCAATTTGGTACCTCTGAAGTGCTTTGACACTGACCTGAGACAGGCTTTCATTAAATAATAGATACATCACACAGTTCCAAACTGTAATGAATGCTTTGAAGAAATAGCATGGGTTGTGCTATCCAGTATTGTAGTCACTAGACATATGTGGCTGTTGAGCTTTTGAAATGTGGCCAGTCTACATTGAGAAATACAGTAATTGTAAAATATACATCAGATTTTGAAAACTTAGTAACAAAAGGCATAAATATCTCAATAAATTTTAATGATCACATCTTGATAATATTTTAAATATATGATAATATTTTAAATATATTGGATTAAAGTATTAAAAGGAATTTGCTCACTTGTTTTTTTTAACAATATGGCCAATGGAACATGTAAAATTACACACGTGGTTTGCATGTTTCTTGACAGTGCTGGCATAGTGTGTTGTTGGTATATAAGGGGCAATAACATCTCTGGTGAACTGGGTGTCACAGAAACATCTTTGAGGGAGTATGTGGATGAATAGATGTTACATGGGTGAACCCTCTCTAGAGGAAGCAATTGGAGGTGGATGGCATTTTGAGATACAGAAGATGACTGGAAGAGAGCTAGAAGAGTCTCAGAGGGATGAGGCCAGGGAAGTTGGGCCTGATGATGTACACAGCCTTTTTGGTCCTAATGAGGATTTTGTTCTTCATTACTCATGGATTATTCCAAACATTTATGATTCACAAGTTTTTGTCTAACCCCCACCTCTTCTATAGTCTGCAAATAGTCTGATAATTTCATGGAGAAAATTAAGATGGTCTGTGATTTCTCTAAAATTTCAGGGCCTTCCCTTATCTCACCTACTGGGCGGAAGTCTTGGATCTGTGGAAGGTTAACTCTTCCTAATGCTCTCAGTCCCATCCTTTAAAGTCTCTTCCAGGAGAGGCTTCATGGATTAACCTTGTTATTCTATATTTAGTCTCTTTCTCCCTGCTCACTTTTTCACATCCACTTATAAGTATGGTCCAATATTAATACTATGACGCAAACACAATTTTATTGACATCACGTTTGTCTTTAGTTATTAGTGCATAGCAAATTTTTAAAAAATGTAATATATTTTATTCAAAGAAATATGTTTAAAATGTGTTTACATGTCATCAAAATAAAACTATTAATGAGATTTGACTTTTTTTCTGTATTGAGTACTTGAAATCTGGTGAAATATTTTGTACTTAACATTTCTCATTCAGATGCTAAATTTTCAGTGGTTTAAATGGAAAGAATCCTGCAAAAATAAAGTTTAACAGAAAAATAATATATTGCTTCATTTTTTCCTTTTATTGTGGTAAAAAACACGTACAATTTACCATCTTAACCATTTGCTAAGTATATTCATGTTGTTGTGAAACAGATCTCCAAAACTTTTTCCTATTGTAAATCTGAAACTACTATTAAACAACTTCCTATTTTCCCTTCTCCCAGCCTTTGATAACCAAACCCTCTACACTCTGTTTTTGTGAATTTGATTATTTTAGACACCTCATTTAAAGGAAATCATCCATTATTTGGCCTTTTTTGTAACTGGTTTGTATTAGTTTACTTAGCATAATGACCTCAGTGTTCAATCATGTGGTAGCATGTGACATCATTACGTACCTTTTTATGGTAGAAAAATATCCATTGTATTTTGTAGTATTTTGTATATAACACATTTTGTTTACCCATTTATTCATCAATGGACATTTGGGTTGCTTTCACCTCTTGGCTATTGTGGGTAATGCTGCTATGAATACGAGCATGCAAATGTCTCTCTCAGACCCTGCTTTTAATTTCTTTTGGATACATATGCAGAAGTGAGATTGTTGGATCATATGTCAGTTCTATTTTAATTTTTTTGAGGAAACTTCATATTATCTTCCATAGCAATTGCACCATTTTACAATCCCACCAACATTGCGCAAGGATTCTGGTTCTCAACATCCTTGTCAACACTTAATATTTTGTTTTTTAAATAGTAGCCATTCCTGTTGGGTGTGAGGTGATATCTCATTGTAGTTTTGATTTGCATTTCTATTATGATTAGTGATAATGAACATCTTGTCATATAAAGTTTATTGACCATTTGTCTATCATCTTTGCAGAAATGTCTCTTCCCGTTCTTAACCCATTTTTAAGTAAAGTTACTTGTTTCCTTCTTGAGTCGTAGACTTCTTTATGTTTTCTGGATATTAAACCCCATATCATATGTATGATTTGCCAATATTTTCTTCCTTTCTGTAGTTTGTCTTTTCGGTCTTTAACTGGGTCCTTTGGATGTTCTGAAGTTTTTAAAAGGTTGATGTCTTTTTCTGTGTATTTTTGTTTGGAGTCATATCTAAGAAATCCTTCTCAAATCCAGCATCATGAAGCCTTTCCTCTGTCTTGTCTTTTGAGGGTTTTATAGTTTTCAGGTCTTACATTGAAATCCTTAATCTATTTTTTAGTCAATCTTTTATACATGATGGAAGATAAAGATCCAAGCAAAATATTTTGAACATGAGTCTGAGACCATACTCTTGGAAACAAGAGGAAAAGTTCTGAAATACATGGAATAGTTTAATCTGGAAGATTGATGTCAGTAATTGGGCTAGAACACAATTCTCAAGTGGTTCTTCGTTGTATATTCTAATGTGGATTTCTGTCCTTTTTGTTTCCTAGAGTTGTGAGACACCAACAGGAAAATAATCATTAGTCTAGGTTTAGTAGAAACTGAAATATAAAATTAATGGGGAAAGACAGTTATCAGAATACATGTGGTTACATCCTGTGCTTCTGTTACCAAGGATGTGTAATGCATTATTTAGTCAATAATTGTTATGCCTGCCTTTTAAGACCATTCAGTGAGTGATATTTGATAGATTTTTTTAAAAGTATCCATAACAATTAGTTTTTTTGTGAATATTCATTAACTCCATTGACTTCTCTAATTTTAGGCTTTATGCTTTCATTATGGATGACATACATTAATTGATAAAATCAATAGATTGATTTCTAATTTTGTTAAAAATAGATGTCATTCTTTGGAAATTTTGGCCTATTCTTTTTCCATGTGTGTGAATGATTTTTCTACCTTTGAAGGAATAAAATAACATTGAGAAATCTTTCAGGATTTATTTTGTGAATCTGAATTTTTTTTTTTAAAGCAGTTTCTTTATTTTGTTCTTGTGGTGGGAGTGGGGATTGAACTCAGGGCCTCTGGCATGCTAGGCACACACTATGACTAAGCTATGTCCCCTGCTGAATTTTTTAAATGATGTAGCTATTCATAGAAAGAAATTTTAAATTTTTTAAAAATATTTATTTTAGTTGTAGATGGACACAATACCTTTATTTTATTTATTTATTTTTATGTAGTGCTAAGGGTCAAACAAAGTATTCTACCACGGAGCTACAGCCCCAGCCCAGAATTTTGAATTTTCATGAATTTGTTTTGCATAATACAGAAGTATGGTTCTATGGATTCCACTCCCCCAACTTATCTTTTCTTCCCATGTTTCTTATTGGTGCATTATAGTTGTACATACTGGTGAGATTTGTTGTTTCATATTTGTACATACAAATAATACACAATATAACAATATAATTTGGCCAAAGTTAATCCCCCAGAACTCCCCCCTCCCTCCCTGCTGCTATGGTTTTGATCTAGTTTGAGTGTATTATCCAAGGGTTCAGGTGTTAGGAATTGGCTCCTTAATGTGATGGGAACTTTAAAAGTTGGGGCCAAATGGGAGGTCCTTAGGTCAGCTGGGGGGCAAGCCTCTGAAAGGGAATATTAGTCTTCTCAAGACAGCCAGTTGTCATAAAAGCCTGACCGTGACGCTTGAATATCTTCTCTGGCTACCTATTTCAAGATGTGACTCTCCCTTTCACATGTGTTC
This sequence comes from Geosciurus inauris, assembly GCA_004024805.1. NCBI lineage: Eukaryota > Metazoa > Chordata > Mammalia > Rodentia > Sciuridae > Geosciurus > Geosciurus inauris. The sequence continues at coordinate 130,424 of PVHX01003762.1, forward strand.
CTGCTGTCCTCCATGTGGTCACCAGAGTCAAATCAATGCCAGCACCATGTCTTTGACTCTGCAGAACTAAGAGCAAAGTAAACCTTTTTCTTCACAAAGTTAGCCTGCTTTAAGACTTTTGTTATAGTAATAAAAATGGACTAATACACATGGTAAAATCAGAGTGCCAGTCACAAACTTTCAACTAGTGTTTATTGTATTAACTTTTCCTGTGAAATATTTACCTGTTAAAAAGCTTCCCATTATGATTTTAGTCTTCTAAATGTGATAACATGTCTGAATTTTCTTTTTCTATGGTTTAGGTTCACCTGAAATAATCAGTTTGTGCTGGAGGAAAACAAAATAGACCAGTAAATAGTTCTTAAATTGTCTATTCATACAACATGATAAAATGTAAGTATAGAAAGCCTTACAGCGAGATTAGATAATATTTACTATTATAAATTATAGATAAAAAGTAGTTGTGGTTCAATCCCCAGCACCACACATACACAAAAAAAGTAGTTGTAAGTGAAAACAAATTTCATGTTTGTGCAGGTCCAAGGATAGCTAGATGGCTTTTTTTCCCCCTTTCCACTGGATATTTATTGAATACATATTATGTGCCAGATTTTGATGAAAATATAGCAATGAGTAAATAAGTGGGAACCCTGCTATGGAGTTTATGTGCTGGGGGAGCAGGAGCATGTGTTATTTATTATAAATGTAAGCAGGTAAGCATATTAATGAAAAGGATAATGATAAATCTTAGTAAAATGAGATGACATGGTTAGATCTAACACGTTAGATCTGGATGGTCATGCTAGTGACATTAGAGCTGATCTCTAGATATCCCTTCAGCTATTAGTTTGTTTTCAACAGGAAAACTTTTGGCCAATACTGCTAAAAAAGAATGTGGTGCTGGGAATCAAACCCAGGACCTTGTACGTGCTTGGCAAGTGTTCTACTGAACCACACCACCAGTCCCAACAATGTCATCTATCCCTTTTCACCTTCCTTCCCACTCAGTGAAATGGCTACATAGCAAAAGTAGGAAGGAATTAAGAGGAGAAGCGAGGCATCTGGGGAAATCATTCCTCAGTTAATTTGTCTTTTTCATGATGGTGAGTGTTTAGTCTGTGAAGACCTGAGTTTGTATCTGTTAGTATTTAAATGGGGTTTTATATTCTATGTTCTGAATTAAGGAAAACAAAACACTACTAGTTATTAGGAGATGGAAAAGGGGAGATTTATTTTGTCACTTCGTACAGAATTCTGTTTTTTTGAAGTTTCTCGGATCTTAAAAACTTATCTATGTCACCTCATAAAAAACTCTTAATTTATAACCTATTTTTATTAGACAATCCTTACAACTGATGTGTAAGACTTGTGCCCTGCTTTCTTTGGTACATAAGAATTTGGAGTGTGACCCCATGACTCATCAGCTGACGTTTGTGGTACATTTTTAGAAACAAAGAATGAGATAGATTTCCCTTAAGTGGCAGTGCAAAAGTAAATACAAGAAAACACAAATTTGTCTATATCTGTGCTGGTATGATTACAGCTATGTGTTGCATACTTAATACAAATATGTCAACACTGAGCGTTTCAGTGCTCTTTGAATAGAACTAGTGTAAACTTTGTGTATCTTGCAGACAAACCCTTAAATGAGCCATAACTACATTTCTCCCATTTTATGGGTCTTAAGTAACAGCAGAAAAATATGCTTAGTATTTAGACTTGTGTTTTACTTAATGATTTTTGATACAGAGATGAAGCAGTGAAGAAAAAGCATTAGTGTGGGCATACTCCTATGTTTTTAGTGCTCCATAAAGTATTTTTTTATATTGCACATGGACATCCTGTTTGCTTGTTTTTGTATGTAAGAATTAGGTTCAGCTGCTTTCTACTTCTTTATTTCTTTTTGTGTGTGTAACCTTGCTTCTGCCATAGTACATTCCCATCCACATAAAAGTCAATCTGCCAGATATGGTGGTGTACACCTCTGGTCCCAGTGACTTGGGAGGTTGGGGCCTGAGGATCACAAGTTTGAGGCCAGCTTGGGCAATTTAAGGAAGACCATGTCTCACAATAGAAAAATGAAAAAGGTTGGGGATGAAGCTCAGTTGTAGAGTGCCTCCAGGTTCAATGTTAGTATCATAAAAGGGAAAAAAAGTCAATCTGTACTATTGGGTACTTAATGAAAACCAAGTCTCATGCCTGCCTCTTGACCCCAGCCACCCAGTTCCTAGAGTAAGTATTGTTAGGAGTTTTTGTATATCCTAGGAGGCATGTTTTGTGCATAAAATCTCATATGTGTATCTACATTCATGTATATCTACAGTCATGTAGATATACATATGAGATATTCTTAAGCATATTATTCTGTACTTGATTTAAATAAGCTCCAAATGTGTTTTAATTTGCTGGTCTTTTTAAAATTTACTTCCTTTTAATTTCCTGATCTCACTTGAATTATTTTACTTTAAAAAAAAAGCATTTATCTCTTGAAGGATATGCAACTGTTACCATGCAGAGGGTTTCTTTGCTGCATATGATTATGGACAAAATTATTACTTGAAAAAAAATTTTTTTTTGGTACTGGAGATTGAACTCAGGGGTACTTGACCACTGAGCCACACCCCCAGCCCTGTTTTGTGTTTTATTTAGAGACAGGGTCTCACTGGGTTGCTTAGTGCCTCGCTGTTGCTGAGGCTGGCTTTAAACTCGTGATTCTCCTGTCTCAGCCTCCGAAAGTGCTGGGATTACAGGCGTGCGCTACCGTTCTCAGCCGAAATTTTTTCCTTTTGTAAATCATGACCCTGCTGCTTAATTCTTTTTAAAGGAATGCTGAACACACGCAAAAAAAAAAATATTAGTCATTTTATGATAAATTAAAAGAAAATGGGACATTTACTGTTTCTTTGATCTAGTAAATATAATGCAACCATGGAAGAATGCCTACACTTTAAATTATGCTAAAAAGCTTGGTTATAAGGGAATATTGTAGTACAAAATGTGCTGAATTAAACATTTATTGTTTAGCACTACTGTATGCTAATTGGAAATGTCGGTGCATTTTTCAATGTTCATCAGTTCCGTACATTGTACATTGTTTTAATGTTTGTAGTGGGCACTCTAAGAGTATCTTTTATGTTTAGAACTGCTGAGTGCATTCCTTTTCTCATAAAAAGTAAAGGAGGAAAAGGGGTCTTTTTCTTGAATTCAGTTAGCTATAATGTTAGTTCTGGATGGGGAAAAAGGTAAATTGTTTTCAGTAACTTATGAATATTATCCTACAAGGCTTTGACTTCTTTAGTGTTATATTGCCTGACTTTCAGTTATATAAGTGGCAGGAATTGTATAATTGCCAATATTAATCATTATAGTAACACCATTTGTATAACTACTCTATAATTGTCACTCAGAACTTTAAGTTTCATTCAGCAATTGTCATGGTAATCCTGTGAGGATAGTATTTGGCATTTAAGAATTGAAGTTCAAGAAGTTTAGAGGCAATATACAGTGTGCACAAGGTAAAGTGGTTACCTATGATTGGAAATCAGACCTATTTGATCTGAAAGCCATCTTACCCTTTATTAGGGTTATACAAATAGTTAATATTTTGATAGAATCATGATTGTTTTCTTTCTTGCTGAAAAGAACTTTAGAAATCATTTTAGTTTAAGCCACATAGTTGGCCAGTGAAGAGATAGGTTTCCAGTATAAAAGTCTGCAGTTGTGCTCGTGGACTCACAATGAGATGATTTCCCCAAAGAAACTCTGGGATTGTTTTATTATGGTGCAGTGAATAAATGTGCTGAATTAAACATTTATTGTTTATCACCACTGTATGCTAATTGGAAATGTCGGTGCATTTTTCAATGTTTTGTAGAAACCATAGTTTGAATTGTAAAGCCTGAAAGGGAAAAGCTGGTTACTTACCATATCTCTTTCTCTCTGCCTGCCATCCCTCCACCCCCATGAAACTTAGAGAAAGGCACAGTTATGTTCTTTATGTACTGCTTTAGCTTAGATGTTTAATTTTGGTTAGTGGTCTTAGAGCTGAAATGATAGAATATTTGGGAGGATAAGAGGATTGGAAAGTAATTGGTTCTTTGTTGCAGAGAATGGCCCCTGGAGAAGTATGTGTACCTTGTCTTTTGCAATGGGCTATCAGCAAGGATTTTAGTTTTATCAACCTTATACTAATAATCTAGTGAGATGTGTACCTGCATGGTTCTGTGTATTTTGTATGGTATTTTCAAGAAAGGCTGTGTTCTCCTCCATTAATTATTTGGAAAATGCAGGCATAAGAAGAGGTTACAACAAAAAAAATACCGTTTTAGCTGAGGTGTTCTTCGTATGAACCTTTTGAGCCATAGGTTTTTCTTTCTTTTTTGTCTTTTGTATTTTAATTTGTGGTATAAAATAATTTTTCACTTTTTATATTATAAAGATAATTAAATCATGGAACATTTGGTAATAAGTATTCAGAGGTGATTTTTCAGTAAACTCAATGGAATGGTTTTATTTTAATGCTGTTATATACAAGTGATGAAAAGGAAAAATGTGTAATTCCATCTATCAAATACATATCACATCTCTGTCCATAATTTGTTCTTGCTCCCAGTCATAATTAAACAATCTTCCTAATCTACAGTGAAATTTAAGATGTTCTTTATAGTGTCAAAGGACTTCTTCTAATCCCTCATTAACCTTGGTTTCTTATGATTTTTCCTGTTTCCTGCAAGGTGCCTCAGCTCATACATCAAAGCTTTTACTTAGGTATTATCCTTTGTTTTCAGCGTTACTAACATGCATAACTTTTGTAGTCACTGTGGGTCAAACTGGTACCTAGAACATGAAATAAATGACAGACTAAAAAGTTAAGAAAACGGTTCATTTTGCAGAACATGTATAGTTTAAGATTGCCCTGCAGCATGCTCATTAGTGAGAGCATTTGTACAGTGTGTGACTATTGGCTGTACCTGCTGCCCTTGTCTGAGAGCGTGCATAGCAGGGAAAGTATGTGGTAATTGTGTGCTAGATTTAAAAAAATATATACGTACTTTGTAAATTAATGAAAGCATTTTGGAAAAGAAAAACAAGTTGGTGCTTTGTGGAGTGGCACTAATAGATGTATAGCTGTGTTAAAATTTCAGTTAGATATCTACTTTTGGGTGGATGGATACATTAATTTCAGTCACTTATTTGTTTATCATTGTAAGGTATGACTTTAGGCTAGTTGAGAGGTGTTTCTAAAAACTTTGTCTCACTGTTGGCATTTATGTAGAAGAAAAAATTTTAAAAAATAGCTGTGTAGGGACTGGCTGCTCTTAGCATGGACAGGTAACTGCATAAAATGAGAGATTTGGCCCTGAAGCTTTTTACCTACTCAAGCACTACTAGTGGTGTGTGTTACTATTTCTTTGTTATCAGCAGATGGCAGTTTACTAATTTGGATAGTCACCTGCTGAGTTCTATAATAGCTTTGATTACATAAGCATACTTTATTGAAAATGGTCCTAAAATATCCATGAGTGATTTGCTCTTATTTCTAGAACAGTTGAGCTGTTTTTCTAACTATTTCAGAATATGAAATCATACTAAGATGTGTTTTTGTTCTTATTTTAAGGGTAACATTGAAGGACTGGGATTGTAGCTTAGTGGTAGAGTGCTTGCCTCGCATGTGTGAGGCCCTGGGTTCAATCCTCAGCACCACATAAAAAGAAATAAAGACATTGTGTCCATCTATAACTAAAAAAATATTTTTTTAAAAAAATGGGGTAACATTGGGACTATTCTGACTGCCCAGAGCTTAATTAAAAGATATTATATTCAATTCTAAGACAGAATTATGTTGAGAAAGGTAACAGAATTCTTTCAGTGTAGAAAATAGGAATTAAATTTTAAAGGGAGACTAATGGTGTTCTTTTTAACATATGTCTTTCAGTTCATGTCATTGGTCTAAATTATGAATGAAGTGAGCCATAAATTGTTGATGTTATTAAGTAGTAAGAGATGAACAGAAAGTAAGTTAATATTTTGACAGTAGTTTCCCAAGTAACAGTGCTGATATTTGACAGCATAATTATGGTTTCAATCATGTGATATCTAGAAAATGTAAAGTTTATATAAAAGTTATGTAAAAATGCATAACATAATTTCTCTTTATTTCCCTATATTTTATATAACTTTATTTACTTATTTATTTTTGTCAGCATTGGAGATTGAACCCAAGGGTGCCCTTTTTATTTTTATGTTCAGATAGCATCTTGCTAAGTTGCCTAGGCTCTATTCCTATCTCAGCTTCCCATATTGCTGGGATTATAGGTATGTGCCACCAATTACAGCTTAGCCTCTCAAGTTATTCTTGTGCTATATAATCTTCTTACAAATGGATTCAACTCAAAAGTGATCAAATGTTAATTATCATCTACTACAGTGCACTGGCTAAAATTTAAAAAACTGACAACATCAAATGTTGACAAAGAATATGGAGCAACTAGAGCTTGCACATTTTTGCTGAAAATGTACAATGGTGCAACCACTTCGGGAAAGATCTGGCATTTGCTTATAAAACAAAGCTTATACCTCCCTGTGACTCAAACCTTCCCTTTTTAGATACTTACCAAGAGAAATGAAAACATGTTCATAAAAGCTCTTGTTCATAATCACCAAAAACTGGCAATAATCCAGTTGTCCATCAATAAGAAGCATGATACAATGGGATATTACTGAGAAGTTGAAAGAAAAACAGACTATTAATATATACCACAATGTAGGTGAAGTTCAAAAAACACTTAGTAAAAAAAGCCCTGCCTAAAAGAGAACATACTCTATGTTCCCATTTAGATGATACTTTAGGATATGCAAAACTCATCTATGATGAAAAAAAATCAGAGGCATGATTGCTTCTAGAGATGATGGAGTGGGGATTGACCAAGAAGAGGCATGAAGGAACCTTCTGGTGTAAGGATTTTGTTTTGTATCTGAATAGTAAGTAATTCCTGTCACATAGCTGTATGCATTAGTCAAAAACTCAATAAAGCCGGGCACGGTGGCTCAAGCCTGTAATCCCAGCACTTAGGCTGAGACAGGAGAATCGCGAGTTCAAAGCCAGCCTCAGCAATGGCGAGGTGCTAAGCAACTCAGTGAGACCCTGACTCTACATAAAACACAAAATAGGGCTGGGGATGTGGCTCAGTGGTCGAGCACCCCTGAGTTCAATCCCCAGTACCAAAAAAAAAAAAAAAAC
>PVHX01003763.1:0-63867 GCA_004024805.1 Geosciurus inauris
TAAAGGTGAAGTTTGAGGAGGCAGGACCTTAGTGGCCATGGTGCCATGAAGCCCTCTTGCAAGAGTGTGTCTCAGGCAGGTGTGTTGAGGAACAACTGAGACACCACCAAGGTGGCAGGAGTAGAGTGCGCACAGGGTGGAATCAGTTTGAAGTTGGAATACTCAGAGCTTTGTATGCCATTTTAAGGATTAGGGCTTTTGAGCCATTGGGGGTGAAAGAGTTTAGAAGAAGAGTATCATGATGCCGGGTGCCATGGTGCATGCCTCTAATCCCAGCAGCTCAGGAGGCTAAGACAGGAGGATGGTGAGTTCAAACCCAGCTTCAGCAAAAGCAAGGCACTGCGCAACTCAGTAAAACCCTCTCTCTAAATAAAATACAAGATAAGGCTGGGGATGTGGATCAGTGGTTGAGTACCCCTGAATTCAATTCCTGGTACCAACTCCAAAAAAAAAAAAGTGGCATGATCTGAAGACTTTTTAAAAATACTCTCAGAGGACCCTTACAATCTAGTAGAGTAAGCTCCTTAACACAGAAAATGCCTATTAATTCTATATACTGAGGAAAAGTACTGAAAGGCTCAGAGTGATCACAAACAGATTTTGGATGAATGCTAAAACCTGGAATGAGGAACAGCATGTGTTAAATTTCATACTTTGCTTTATTCAGAGGGCAGACTACAGCTGTAGCCTGGTGCAGTGCAGCTAGAAGTCCATTAGAAACCCTGTCTTATGACTGAAGAATCACAGAACAAGACCAGGAGTTCCACTGGAAAGTGAGGAGCCATCTTAGAGTTGAGGGGAGAGTGACCAAAAAGGGCCAAATTCTGTTAACAAATTCTAACCAAGTCACTGTTTGACTCCTAAACTTCATGTTTGTGGAGAAGATGCAAGACAACTTATAAAGTAAAGGAACCGCGCTTTGATTGGAGAAGTCCACTACAACCAAAAGCAAGTGCACTGCCTATTAAAACAAAGCCACTGGCACTCTTTGGAAGAATATAACAAATTTCAGAATCTGTACAAAATAACATTTCCAATTTCCAGAATATAATCCAAAATCCACATATTAAGAATCAGGAAAATAGGATCCATCCTCAAGGGAAAAGACAATCAACAGAGTCCAACCCTGAGAAGATATAGAAGTTGGAATTACCAAACCAGTGCTGTAAAGTAGTTATATCTATGCTCAACAAGGTAAAAGAAAATACCATCTTAATGAAGAGATAAGAATACTTTAAAGAAAAGTAGAAAATATAAAAAGAACCAAGTGGAAATTCTAGTACCAAAAAATGCAGCAGCAGGAATATTTTATGCCATTTCTGTCCAGACTTAAAACAGAATGAAAATGACAGATACAGATAACAGAGACTAGAAGCTTAAGTAGATCAACGGAAATAATTAATCGAAGGGAGAGAATTAGAGAGATGATCAAGATACTGAACAATCTCAAGGGTCTTTAGAATAATAGCAAAGATATAACATGTGCATAATTGGAGTGCCAGAAGAAAAAGAAAGGAAGAAGAGAGCAGGAAAAAAATATATTTTTTAAGACATAGTATCAAAAAAAAAAAAAAACACTTTCCAAATTCAGTGAAAGACAAAAATTTACATATGTACTCTTACTCAAACTGCTAAAATCAAAAAATAAAGAGAAAATCTTTAAGCAGCCAGGGGAGGGGGCAGGGAGATGCATTAAATACAGGAACACAGATTCCAATAACCACATACTACTCACTAGGAAGGCCAAGAGAAACCGAGCAGCATCATTTAACATGTTGAAGCAGATAGGGAGTAGTTCAACCCAGAATTCCAAATCCAGTGAAAATATCCTTTAATAAGGAAGGCAAAATGAAGACATTGTCATTTAAAAGAAAATACAGAGAATGTATCACCAGAAGACCTGAACTATAAGTAATACTGAGGGAAGATCTTCATGGGGAGGAGAAATAATACCAAAGAGGCATTTGGATCTTGAAAAAGAACAGAAAACATCATAAATGGTAAATATCTTTATAAGCATATTAAGATGATAAAATGATTTCCTCTCAATTTTTTCATATGCATTTGACTCTTCAAAGCAAAAATACTAACATTGTCTTGTGGGCTTATAATATATGTAGGTGAGATATGCAAAGTAGAGCAGGACCAGGTGGGGTGGCAAAGGTTGGCAAGAGGCTTCTATTTTATATAAAGAAATATTATATCAACTCAAAATTGACTATGGAAAGTTAAGATGTATATTGTAATCTCTAAAAGAAAGAAAACATTCTAAAAATGTAAAGTAGTACGGTTGTTCCTTGGTATCCACAGTGGATTGGTTCTGGGACCCCCTGGGGATACAAAAATCCACAGACGCTCAAGTCTTTTATATAAAATGGTGTAGTATTTGCATATAGCCTACACAATCCTCCCATATACTTTAAATCATCTCTAGATTACTTATAATGCCTAATACAATGTAAGTGCTATGTAAATAGATATTATACTGTATTATCTGGGGAATAATGACAAGGGGGGGAAAAGTCTGTGCAGGTTCAGTATTGATGTCATTTCTTTCCAAATACTTTTGATTTATAATCAGTTGAATCTGTAGATACAGAATCCCTAGATAAGAAGAGCCAGCTGTATAGCAAAAGGAACAAACGATGACATTCAAATGGAATTCTAAAACAATCCCCCGGCTTCTGTGTAGTCCAAGAAGGGTGGAAGTGGAGAGACCAGTTAGGATGTTATTGAAATAATTCAGGCAGTGATAATGTGGGCTTAGACCAGGAGGGTGCAGAGGAAATAGTGAGAAGCATTTGGATTCCAGGTGGATTCTGAAGCCAAAAGCCTTCATTAATGGATTTGATTTGTAAGGCTGCTGAAGGAGCCAAGATGGACCCAAGGCCTATGATCCGGGCAATAGGGGCAGAGTTGCTATTTCCTGAGACTACAATGAAGGCTCTTCTCCTCCCTTTCCATCCCGCTGCTCTGGAGCATCCAAGACCAGCAGTAACCCTCGTGCTGGAAAGCCAAGCTTCCAGGCCAGATGAAGAAGGAGAGGAGGAGGGAGTCTTTTGCCACTGAACACAGCCCTCTAGTAGGAGAGGGACCACAGAGATTGTATGCCTCTCTGCAAGGTTCACACCAGATCAAAACCTCATTCTCACGACTTCTTCCAGCTTCCAAAACCCCATCTCTAAGAGTGGCTTTCCAATGAGAAGTAATTGAGAAATAATTGCTAATATTTCACAGAGATGGCAGAAGCCTCAGCCCCAGCCTCTGGAAACAAATTAAGATGAGGATAAGGTTTAGAAATAGAGAAAGCCCTGCTTCTCATTAGCAATTGCAAATAAGATTACGGGGAAATGTTTCTGCCATGAGGATGGTGTCTGCCTAGATGAAATTACAACAGTTTCCGGGCAGAGCGGAGACCCTGGACCAGGATTCAGGAATCTGGGTCTAGGATAGGGCCCTAGGACTGACTTGTCCAGAGTCACAGAGCAGATTTGCAACTATCCAGCTAAGCCTTAGTTTCTAAGTCTGTCAAATGGACAGAGGCTGTAGATCTAAACTGCAGAGCCAGGCAATGATTTCTTTCTATGGATGAGGCACATTTTGCAGACAGACATGGGAGGGTTCCACCAGCCCAGGAGCACAGACTCACAGGCATAAAGGGCTACAGAGAGCATTAGATTCAGAGCATTGGAAGTCTAAGCCCTGTTACTCCTTCCCTGGCCGGGTCTAGCCCAGCCACATCTGAGCTCCATCCCAAGCAACAATGGCTGACACTTACCTGGTAGCAGTCACTGCTGTATATTATTTATATGTTATGTGTACTTTTATTTAATCCTCAAAACAACTGTAAGAAGAAGGCACAGAGGAAGAAAGAAAGCCACAAAGAAGCAAATCAATTTGGCCAAGGCCAGAAAGCAAATAAGCCACAGGGCCGAGAGAGAACTCTGGCCAATTTTCCAACCTGTGCTCTTAGCCACAGGCCTGTTCTGCTCCTGGAAGTAGATCTCCCTTGCTCTGTCCCCAGAGCTCTTGAGGTTTTTGGCAATTAGCCCATAAAAGATCCCAGGCTCAGAAATCCCCAGACTTGAGTGTGAATCCTGATTCTGTCACTTCCGGCTACACAAATCCATGCCTGTTTTTTCTTCTGTGTATGTTCTTAAATTAATTATAGATTTGGCACAGATTTGCTCTGAAGAAGGAGAAAGACCTAGGGATAAGAAACAAGGCGCTGTCTACAGGTCATAAGCTCTCCTTCCAGCCCCATTTGAAGCCAAGGGCTCACTCTCTCCCCTGCTGGCCTCTGGATTGTCTTCTGGGCCCTGTCCCAAGATCACCTGCTCTGACACCTTTCCCCCCACCCATACGTCAGTGCTCCTTTCTGGGCATCTCTGGCTCCAAGTAGTGCTGCTTGCATGACCCCACCTTCATCCCAAAACCCACATCCCGTGGCTATCCGGTCTTAGGGGATTTTCCTATTCACCATTGTTACTAAAGGTGCAGTTTGAGGATGACCAAATCCTGCAGCCAGACATTCAAGGCACTCCTTTCCCCAGCTCTTGCACTCTGGAAAGGCTGACCTCATTTCTATAACCTCCCCCAGTCCATTGTCCCTCCACACACAAGAGCTTTGTCCAAATCTCACTCCCCAGCCCCCACCCAGGGGCCAGGAGAGGGGAATGGATCCTGAAGTACAAGGATATACTGGCTAGAGCAACCCTGGGGACAGTCCATGAAAAGGAGTCCTGAGGCCCAGGGGTCAGGTTACTAGAGAGATAATCTGATTATACCTAGTCAAGGGGGAGCGGGAGGGGAACAGGAGCCTTGAACCTGGAAAAATAGAGAAATGGGCCAATCAGAATGCTGAAGCAAGAAGTGGAGACCACAGGGGTAGCACAGGATTCAAAAGGAACAGAAGAAGATCCTGGGTTCCTACCCCCACTCTACCACTCACCTGCCCCTCCCAGCTGGGTGACCTTGCAGAGGCCATCTGACCTTTCAGAGGCCCAGCATCTCACTCTAGAGCCAGGCCCACACCCCCATCCCCAGGATTTGGGGAGAGGAAATGGCGAGTGCTGAGTTTGGCTTTGGCTCTGGCAGTGCTTTTCTAAACGGCTTCCTCTCACCCTTGTCTGCATGCAAAGCCCAGCAAAGTGGCCTCGCTGCTCTCTGGGGGCTGATGAGTCCCCTGCAGCATGGCAGCCAGCAGCTGTCCTGTCAACCTAAAAGGGAATCTGCCCCCAGGGAGGCTCCTAATTTAATCAGCTTCACAAATCAGCTCGATGGGCTTAATTGATCTTTTTCACTCCTAATATTGTCCCTGTTGCTTTCTGAGTTGTGCCGCCCCCAGCCACCCTAGGCATCCCGCTCAGTCAGCTGAGGGGAAGAAAGAACACTGCGAGGTAGAGAAGCCACAGGAGCTGCACCAAGGAGTCCCTGCGGAAGGCAAGGAGGACAGGGATGGAGAGAGGGTGGTCAGGATCTGTGTACCCAGCCACGCCCACCTAATACCAGGGAGGCAATCATGGGACAGGCTTTCAGTGGGTCACCTGGCTGGGGCCTCAGGCAAGTCACTCTAGGGTCAATTTCCTCATTGGCAAATATCACAGAGATACTCTGTCCTTCAAGGTTCCTGTTCTACCAGTGTTTGTGGAACGCCTGCTGTATTCGGGCACAGTGCTGACATAGGGAATGACAGTGAGGACACAGAAACCTGTCCTAGCCCCACCAGACACTCTAGATACTGTGGAGAACAGAGACTAGTAGGGGAGACTGACAGAGATCCAAAAAGCACCAGAACAATTTAGGAAAGGCTGTGTTCTGAAGAGGAGGACCTCTGTGCTGTGGGAGGGGCTGTGGTGGGAAGGACCCCAGTAGAGGAAGCAAACACAAAAAAACCACAGGCACACTAAAAATATTGTAAAAAAAAAAAATGACATTCAGGCTATGTGTAAGGTATATACACAGCCTACGTGAATTTTGTGTATCCCATCCCAGAATATCTCATTATGCCCATGCAGATATTCCAAAATCCGAAAAAAGTCTCAAATCCAAAACACTTCTGATCCCAGCATTTCAGATAAGGGATACTCAGTCCATTAAAAAAAAAAAAGTCATGCAATTAAAATATGTTTTGTGAAAAGCTGCACAATAGAAATGCAAGCTCTCCACATCCAGATGCAGGCAACCCAGGAGCAAATATCATTTGCATCACTTCCCAGTTGTAATCTTGGAGAAATCATTCTGCTCTGACGGGCTCAATTTCCTAACTGTAAAATGGATCCTGAGAGTCCCTGCCCCCTAGAGTCATTGCCAGGTTCAGACACAATGATGCATATACTCGGCCAAATCCAGGCTGGTCACAAGCACTCAATAAATCAAAGTTATTCATATGAATAGGAATGTTAGAACTCATTCACTCACCAATGCATTCCGTGTTTGTTCTGTGCCAGTCACGGGGGAGATGATGGGGAATAAAATCACACAGGCCCTGCCCTGCTAACTCCTGATATAGGAGTAGTTTCTAGAACTGTAGGGGATTTATTGTAGTCAAAACTGATTTTGATTCTGATTGAACTGCCAGTCTTTCCTGGTCACACTCTCCCATTTATTTATCTACTTATTTTAGATGTTGATGGACCTTTTTTTATTTTATTTGTTTATTCATATGTAGTGCTGAGAATCAAACCCAGTGCTTCACACATGCCAGGCAAGCACTATACCACTGAGCCACAACTCCAGCCCGACATGCCCCCATTTATAATTGAGCAAACTGAGCCCCAGACCAGCTAAGGTCCATTTCAATTTTTAAACAGGTTGCAACTTCACAGGAGCATTTACCTAGAGCCTGCTATCTGAGCTGAATTTATTGCTGCAGGATAGCATGGCAGTGCTGGTGTATCTTGTGTGTCTATGCCCATGCAGTATTCTCTTAAACATACAGCTCCCTATCCTTCCCCTCCCCCTCAGAAGCTTTTGCGGGTAGGAGCTGTGCAGAGGCCAAAGCGACAGCAGGCTGTGCAGCCAGGAAATAGCACAGCAGGGTAGGCTGTCTGCTCTCTAAAAGCCAAACTTGAGTGGGCAGATGGGAATGGGGCTGGGGCCTCTGAGACGCAAGCATCACCACCACTGAAGCTCAGTCAAGAGGACAGGAGCAGGTGGGTACAGAAGCTGTACTGCCCACCCTTGATCTGGGTCTAGACACCCAGGGTGGGTGCAGAGAGAAACTGCAGCCCTCACCCCAGCTCCCTGTCTGCAGCCACAGACTCACTGGCTTCACTTTCTGAGCCATGTGCCAACTGACCATCAGGGGTCTCTCTCAGAGCCTGCCAGGGCTTCTCACCCAACTGCTGATGTTCCTCAAGTTACAAAGGGGCAGTGTCCCTGATTAAACCTATTCTAAATTAAAAATATCATAAATCAAAATTGCATTTAACCCACCTACCTACTGAACATGCTGGCTAGCAGCACAGCACACCGTAGATATCAGTGGTTCACCCTTGTGATCACAAGGCTGGCTGGAAGCTGCCACTCACTGCCACTGCCCAGCATCTCAACAGACCATCAGAATACATTCTGCTAGCCTGGGACAAGATCAAAATCCAAAATTTAAGCTATGGTCTCTACTGAATATGTATCACTCTTGCACCACGGTAAAGCCAAAAATTTGTGGTCAGGGACTATTTCTCTTCTCCTTGGTCACCTGCCTGGACAGAGGAGTATGTGAGGCTGGCTCCATCTCTCTCCCTGTCCTGCTGGCTTCACTCCGCCACATTCACTGATTAACATCCTTCCTGTGTCTCAGCCTTCTTGGGTCTTTGTGCATCTCACTTCTACCTGGCCCTTTACGTCCAGACAGATGGCTCAGGCTGTATTTGCCTTGCACATATCTCCTTGTCTCTGATTGCATCTCCGCAGATGCTGAAGAACACTTCTCCTAGTTGTTTCCAGGGCTCTCTGAGAGACTCAGCTTGGCTCAGTCTTTACATTCCTCTTTGTGTTTGTGTCTCTGTAATCTCCACGCAGCTAAATGTGTCTCTCTCTCTGTATGCCGGCTGGGCTGGACAGTGGAGAAGTATCTCTCTCTGAGTCTCAAAGCACCTGCCTCCTGGTGAAATGTTGTCCTTGGATGGAACCAATCAACCTGTAAAGGTTCTCCACCTTCCCACTCCACACCCAGCCCCCCCCTCCCCCAGCATACACATAGACCTCCATGTTTTGTGCAGGCACAATACCCAGGAAGCCTTGACTCTGAGCACAGTCAAGGTTCTGATTCTTCTTCATAAAAGCCAGCTCTCCAGGGCTGCTCCCACATCACTCAGCTGTGTGATCTTGGGGAAGTCCCTTAACCTCCCTTTCCCATCCCCCACTCTACACAGCATCAAGTGAAGATCTTCCCACTAAAGGGGAGACATCAAAATTTCTGACTTGAAATGACCTGCTCCCTCCCAAAAGGAATTTCAGCATGGGGATAGCAAGGTCGCTCTCCATGTCGGGAATGGGATCAGCCAGTTGCCTCTTACAGAGCTGGGCTGTGTTTCAGCCCCCTCTCAGACAAGAGGGAAAGAGTTTGGGTCCTGAAGAGGTTGTTGCTCTGTGAAAAATAAAACTAACTGCTCCAAACATAGCAGCACACTGATGATGGGACATCACACCCGTCCCCAATTTTGCCTTTCAGAGGGCAGGAGAAAATGGGAGTACCTGGTATGATGGTTTCTGTCTAGGAAGGGAGGGGAATGCCAGCTGGTCAGAAGCTTGTGTTTCTTTGTAGACATGCACATGGATGCCCACAGGTTCAGGAGAGGCTGAGGGAGGATGATGCATATGCTCTATGGGAAGGATTTCTGGATTGAGGGCCTGGACCAGCAAAGAGGCAGAAGATCCCATCCTGTGGACAGAGCTGCACTGAGACCAAAGACAGACCAGCTCCTGTCTCCAGGAGAAGCTTTCATAACACGGCCTCACAAGGCATTTGACATCTGAGCATTAGATGAGCACAACCTTCAATGACTTAAGTGCTGGGATTAGCCCCTATTTTAAAGATGGGGGGAAGAGAGGGACAGCAGGAGGGAGACACTGGCCCAGAGTCACTCAGGCACCTGGCTAGACTTGAACAGAAGGGTCTCACTCCAGAGTCTGTGCTCTCAACTGCTGTGTGATAGTCATAGATTAGCACAGGGTAGAGAGACAAACCAGCAAGTAAATTCATTGTGTGTGGTATGTGCACAAACAGGACTTCTCAGGGATCAAGAGAAGCCCCACTATCATCATGCTTTGTTTCTCCTAATAATGACTTCAAAAACTGTAAGGAACCATGTGAGCCAATTCCTCATAATAAATCTCCATTTATATTTTTTAAATGTTAAATCAAGATTACAGGCATTGTGGATGGTTTTAAATGTTTACATTTCACAAATTAATGCTTTTAGCCCTGCAAATACATTGCAATAAAAATTATGCTTTTCATAAAAATAATGCAATTTCCTAGTGCACAGTGAGTAGTGTGAGCTGGTGACAGCAGGAGAGATGTCAAGACCCTCATGTCTCCTTGCACACTGTCGTCTGAGACTGAGTCTGCCCCCTTTGGAGGTTGGAGAGTAGACATCAAAAGTCTAATCTGGGAGGATTCAGCTTGATGTTGCTGACTTTGATGCTGAACAAAGGGGGCTATGAGCCAAAGAAAAGACTTCCAATCTACAGATTTGTAAGATAATAAATCTATGTTGTTTTAAGTAACAACTCCAAAAAAAAGTCTACCCTGGAGACTTCTCCTTGGCCTGAAGCCCTTTAGCTCCCTTTTGCGCTCTCTTGAAAGCGACTACGTACTTCCAAGGAACAGAGGTGATGTAGGAGGAAAGTGTGATGAATTATCTCAGGGTTTGGGATTGGGAGTCAATCAAGGGTGACTTCACAGAGGTGATAACTAATAAGCAGGGTTCTGCAAGATGCATAGGACTTTGTAAGACAGATAATGAAGGAAAGAGCATTTCAGTCTGAGGACAAAACTTGTGCAGAGGCTTAGCATTAATGCACAGTCTAAATTAAAGTGCAAAGGAAAATCATGGGCACTGGGAAGGGAAAGCTGAAAAGGTACATAGAGATCAGATTATGCAAGGCCTTAACGGTTAGGCCTCCTCTGCAGGAAAAAGAAAGCAGAGAGACAAGGGTTCCCCTTCTAAAAAGAAATTTCAAATACCCTGGAAATGTTCAACCTGAAGATGGAAGACTTTGGGGAAGGCAAGAATATGATAATATTTACAGGACAACTTTCCCATGTTTATAAATAATTCTTCACTTCCACGCCAATCAATGCACAAGGTTTAGGACACACATGGAAAGTTATAAAGTGGTACAGTTGAAAGATAGAGATGACAATCAAAGGTGTCTTAGAACAGAATGGACCAATGAGAGTGCAAGAGAGTTCCCCATCATTGGAGGTATTTTAAGCACAGACCAAAGGACAACCTAGCAGAGATGTTGACAGGAGAGATTCAAGCAGCAGGTGAGGATTGGACTAGCTAATTTCTGAGTTTCCCTGCATCCCTGAGAGCCTCAGATACTATTTTGTCGTGCATTAGAATAGACTCAAGATGTTGCCTGTGGGGGGAAAATAGTAATCAAAATGTAAATACCATGGGAATAATAGATTCGGCCTAATTATCAGCGATTACTCAGAGTTTGTCATTATTTCTGTACAATATATCCCAAAGTTCCAGAAAGCAAATCAAAGAAAGTACCACGGCCGATGCCATTAATAGAAGCAAAACACTTCAAGACGAGAATTTAATTTACTGGGTGAGTTCTTGAGGCACGTTTTTGTTGATGAATATTTATAAAAGTGGGTTAGGCTGGACCTGGTAATGATTGCGAAATATTTTAATGCCGTCCCCCTCATTAATTTGCTTTTAATGAATGACTTGGTAAAGCGTAACCATTTGTACGTAATGATTTCATTAATAGCTATGCATAGGCAACCGTTTTTCACACGTTTGAATGTCACCTGAATAAAATGATACCTTAAATTATACAGTATAATAAAGTATATTTGTTGCAAAATGACAAGCTTCTGCCTCTTTGTACTCAGACTCCAAGAATTCGTTGCGTTTCGAATAGCAACGGTGTAACGGGGACCTGACTGATGGATTTCTTCTTCCATTTCTGAGTCTTCTCTCAAGACTAGTCCCTGAGCGTCCACACTGTGACTTCTGTACATGAACGCTTGGAGCCAGGCAAGAGCAGGGAGTCCTCTCCGCCCCGCTAGCCCCTTTCGCCTCTTCTCAGTCTTTGAGACTTGCTTAAACCCATCTCTCAGAGCACAGCCCCACTCTGATTCTCCCAATAAGGAGTGCGCCTGTGGGCAAGACCAGTCCAGGAGCCAGCCAGAATGGGGCGGGGATTGGACAGGGAGGAGCCAGGGTGGGCGTGGCCTTGTCCGGAGGAGGGGGCGGGGCCGTTGCTAGCGCGGAAGAGGAACGAACAGAAGAGTACTGCTCTGGATAGGTTTTTCTGCTCAGCACATCGCCTGGCCCTCGCAGGCTCATGTAAGGACCTGCCTAGCTTTTGTCGTACCATGCCCACATGCTTCCGTTTTGTAGGAAGTGGCTTGGGAGAACAGGAAAGGCCTCTTTCTATTTAAAATGGGTCTCCTCCATTATTCCTCAGCTCATCCCAGTTTCCCAGAGTGCTTGTCCAGTGTGTGTCTGTTTTATTTATTGGTTTGGTGCAAAGACAATGCTGCTTGTATTCAATATTGAATCCTCACCCCTAGTGTGTTAGCCAGTGATAGGAAATATTTGTTGACCAGAGAGGAGGGAAGGAGGGAGGGAGGGAAAGAGGGAGGAGCGGGAAGACAGGGAGAAAGACTGAATGAGATTTGAAGCATAAAGGAAAACAAGCATTGGCCAAGGAAATAAGAGTTGGAATGACACCATCGTCACCCTTCCATGCCCCCATCCTGCCCAGGTGGGCCTGTACCCCTTGCCCTGAGTCTCTTCACCTCTGCTCCCCCAGGTTATCCTTCCTTCCTTTCTTGCAAGTGGGCCTGGAAGAGAATGAGGTGTTTGGGCGACAAGAAAAGCAATATCCTCTGCAGGTGCATCGTGGCATGTGGCTTTCACGGTGCTCTCCTATCTCTGAGCGCTTCAAATTCCTGTGCCTTACCGGGTTGTTTCATTATTCCCATTTTCCCCTACGGAGAAAACAGGCTCCATGGAATCAAATGCTGCCTCAAGGTCACAGAGCCAGGAAACAGCTAGGCTAAGACTTCAGCTCAGGCCCTGTTTGAGGCGGCTGAACAGCTTAATGTTTCTCAGCCCCTTAATAGGTTACCTCTCCCAGGAGTATTTGTATTTAGAAGAGAACTAAGAAGAGAGGGAAATGTACAATCCAAAGGAATGAGTCGTGAATGGTAAAATGTCCAATTCAAAAGTGTATACACAGGCGATGTGTTGGCATGGGGGCCGGAGGGCTGAGTTGGTCCCAGGAGAGTCTCAGCATACAGGTTTTCACGACCAAGTAGATCCAGGTTTGAATCTCTTCCATTCCACTTGCTAACCTGGGACTCCTGAGCCTGCTGTTCCTATGTTCTGAGCCTGTTTTCTCATCTGTGAGATGGGGATGATAATCCCACCTCCAAAGGTTAAGGAGAGACTGACCTGAGAAAAAACAGGCCCCCGATGAGTGACGGCAAACATTACTACATGGAATGCCAAAGGAACAGGGCCATCCACAGCTGGCTTGGCAGGAGTGGAATGCAGAATGGAAGCCTGGTGCTCATCCTAGCTCTGCAGAGGAAGGGAGGGGGAACAGGACATGGTGACCACAGGACTGCTGCTCTAGGTCCGTCTGTGTGCCCGGCTCTGGGCTGGCGCTGCCTCTCTTTGTGCTTGCTGCTCTTCCATTTGGATGGAGCCCGGATCAGAAGGGCTGGGGTACCTGTGACTCCCCTGCAGCCCTCCTCTCCTTTGCGTCTCCCCCCACCTCCTCGGAAAGATTTATGGAAAGATTAAGGGCCTTTTTTTTTCAATATCTATTAATATTCATGGCAGTCTTCACAGCCATCTGCTTTTAACGATTTTGTTTGCAAAGACCTGAGATTAAAATATGGCCTGCTAGTGCTCTGAAGCATCTGAACTGAAGGCGATAAAACAAAGGCCTTTTCAGGAGCTCCAGAGCCAGCCTGTCACTCTACCTGCAGTGGGGGAGACTAATGACTACTGGAAGGGAGGGGGCGGCCCAGGGAGCATTCAGACCTGGCTGAGATTGGATCCTGAGCCACTGCTCCCCCCCAGGCCCAGCAGGGTTAATTGGGGGAGAATGAACAGCCCCAGCTCCCTCCCACCACCCTGCACAGGAGCCCTGGGATGAGGGATTTATCTAGGTCAAGGGGGAGATGCAGGACTCTCCTCTGAAACCCTGGGATCCGCACTCTAGCGAGAGGTATATGCACAGTGGAAATGTCCAGGGGTCTGGAAAGGGTTGGGGAGTCCCTGGCTAGGGTGCTGTGGCCCAAACCCACCCACATGGCACTGCACTTTTAATAGACCAGGGTGCTGCGATCTCAAGCCCAGACTTGTAAAGCTAGCCACCTCTGCACAGCTCTGCCTTGGGTGGAGCCTCCGCATGGCTACCAATATCTGGAGGTGCCCTTGCTAAGCTGGCATCCCTCTTTTGGCTGCATCTGGGCTAGGAGCTTTTAGTGAGCTCCTAAAAGGTGGCTTGGGGACAAAGAAGAGAAAGTAGTGGAGTGCTGCCAGCTGTGTGGATATGCTAAAGGTGCCCTGTACACCCACAGGGTACTTTTCCTAGCCTCTACAGTGGTCCTGAACAGGCCTCAGGCCTCCCCCAGAGCAACCCTGGTCCTTCTGCTTGATACGGAGGCTCTGCCTAAGAGTCCCTGGACTAGAGAGTTGAAGGCCTCATTCTGAGCCAGGCGCAGTGGCGCACGCCTGTAATCCCAGCACTTTGGGAGGCTGAGACAGGAGAATTGCAAGTTCAAAGCCAGCCTCAGCAATGGCGAAAAGCTAAGCAATTTAGTGAGACCCTGTCTCTACATCAAACACAAAAAATTGGGCTGGGGATGTGGCTCAGTGGTGGAGTACCCCTGAGTTCAATCCCTAGTACCAAAAAAAAAAAAAAAAAAAAAAGGCCCCATTCTGAGGAATGTTTGCAAACATAAGGATTTGAGTCGCGTTTCCCTTTGTCCTCTCTATCCCTCCTTGCTACAGGTTTCATACTTCCAAAGCATCTTCAATGGGGCCGCACTTGGTCCCTGGAGTGGGCTGTGGGTTTTCACGGGTCTGCCTTGCCTCCTTCCGTGCCAATAGGGTCCCTTCAGGGTCCAGGCCTCAAGCTCCCCATCCCAGGGATGTGGAAGGTCACCAGCTTTGTGTCCTTGCCCAGGAAGACCCAAACCCACCCACAAAAGCCAGGAAACGCCCCAGCCACTCCTCGCAGGAAAGGAGAATTTCACAAGATCTCCCAGGGGGCTGCTTCAGGAAAAGGGAAAAGATTCTGAGTTTCAAATTTCACAAAAGATCTCCCTCTCATCCTCTCCCTCCAGCACATGGAGCCCATTCAGGAGTCCGTGTGGGGCAGCCTTTCTAAGTGACAGCAGACCCTCCTGCAGGGGCTCCCCGCTGCCTACAAACCTAAATATTGTCCTCTGCCAGGTTTTCAAGGCCAGTACCAAGGACATAGTCAGCCCACCAAGTACCCACAGCCCTACAAAAGGGTTCCCACACTTTGCCCATCTCAGGACCCCGCCTCACCCTCAAACCTGTGTAGATCCAGATCCAAGCAGGTTCCATCGGGATCTTCTTCCCACAGAACCCTGATCATTCAATCCAGGCCATGCTAAGCTGAGAGGGGATGGCCATTTTTCTTCATGAACAAGCCAGCCTCAAGGAAAAAGGAGATTGAAAAGGATGTGACAAGAAAACCAGAGGTGAGAGGTCACCTGGATCATGCTGGTCCTGAAGGCCAACTATGCCTCCTGCCCTGGTGCCCCTAGGACACCCCCATGGGGCCTTTCTATACTTCCCTGCCTTGGCCAGAGCTACTCAGAATATATTTGTGTTTCTTAAAACCAAAGAAAACCAAGTCCAAGGCCTTCAAGTATCCCCACCTGCGTAGCCTTGCCCTTCTGGGTCTCCTGTTCCTCTGGGCTGCAAAAAAAAAAAAAAAAAGCCCCCTGGGCAGGGGGAGGGGTCCTAAACACATCCCAAGCTCCCTCCTTGACCTGTGCTGTGCCCTAGGCTTGGAAGGTCCACCCTCCTGTTCCACAAAGCCTGACTTAGACACACACACACTGCCCCCTCGTACCAAAGAAGATGCCAGCTCTTCCTCGGTACCCAGAGGCTGTGGCATCCCTCTTGATCCAGTGTCCATCTTCCAGAGTCCTCTGAAACAAGATGACGGAGGTTGGAGTGAGCAGAACGTAGATTTCTAGTCTTTATTCACAGGCTCAAAGCCCTGCAGCACCTGGCTTGGTCTGGCGCTCTGACAACTTGTATCCAAAAACTTTGCTTCAAAACGAGTCCACTGCCCCCTTCTCTGGGTGCTTCTCTGATGTGCCAAAGTGATTGTTTACCCTCATGAAGATCCTAGAATAATATCATGAGATGAGCCTTTAGCAGGTTCAACTCTCCCATTTTATAGCTGGAGAGACTGAGGCAGAAGCAGATGCCCCGTCTTCTGACTCCACTGGGCCGGGGCCATCACCAGCACATGCTCCTGAGCATCTGAGGCACCCTCTGTGGTCCCCATCACAGAGGAGCATGGTGCACCCCCAAGGTATATTTTGACAGTTTCTGCCATGAATTGCATCTCTGCTAACCTGCTTCCAGGTCACTAAGGAGTCAACAATCACTCATGGAAATGGAATTTAACCTTAAAAAGTCCATCCACAAATGCTGTTTAGGAGACACAAGTAAAGGGACACCTGTGCATGCAACTGTGAACATATAAGGGAGTGAGTGTGCTAACGTGTGAATGAGTATCAGAGTATGTGTGAGCATGTCATTGAGTGACAGCGGGGGCAAGTAGCATGCCTCATTACCACTTGGCATAACCTCTTCCCTGGCCTCCATAGCACCCGTCCTCAGGTCCATTGCACCTGCTTATTGGGGGCCTTCCTTCACCTGACAGCAGTACTCACCAGATGGCAATACTCACCAGACCAACCTGCAGTGCCCCAGCTTCTACAGGAAAGCTCCACTCTGTCCCCTAGAACAAAACCTAAAGTCTACCACCACTAAGGTAGGTCCTGCCTACCTTTCCAGAACCTTCTCCCACCTAATTCTCCTGATGCGTCACTATTCATGGCTGTTCATGCCCTGCTGTGCCTCTAAGCCTTTGCATATGCTGTCTTCTCTGCCTGGGGTGTGTCTACCTTCTCTGCAACCAAACTCAAACGCCACTCCTTCCATGAAGCCTTCCTGTAAATGCCAGGCCACTCACTGTCAGGCAAAGTCAGCCACACTAGACACCTTTAAATAACAGCTAGCACCTGAAGAACACTCCATTTGTGTTACTTCATTTACCTATTGTTGTCCTCATTTTACAGGTAAAGACACTGAAGCGTAGAGAAGTTGGATGACTTGCCCAAGGTCACACAGCTACCATGTGAGAGTGCCAGGAGTGCCAGGATTCAAACCCCGGCAGTCAGGCCCCAAAGCCTGTGCTCTTGCTCACTTCCTCACACGGCCATGCATCCACACCACACCCAGCAAACAGAGTGACACAAAGGAAAACAGACCAACTACCGTATACCTGCATGTCTTCCCTGCTACCTTGGGAGGTACTCTTTGCACACCTGCACCTCTCGCACCCACCTGGCATGGGAAGGTTCTGGATCATCCCATGAAGGAAGGAATGCATGGGGCAGGGGGAGACATTTATGAGAGTGTGTCTGTGACTCTGTGTGTGGCATGTGTAGGAGTTTGTGTAGCAGAACGTGTGTGCGCACGTGTGTGCACGGGGCTTGTGTGTGTACCGCATCCTGAGATGCTTTTGGGCTCCGGGTGGGTAGGAGCCTGATTTCAGTCGCATGAATAGTTAAAGCCCTTAAACTGTGCCGCTTCATCACCGATATTTTTACAAAGTTGTCACAGAGAAATATCATTTTTCTTCCTCCTTTATTTCATTTTCTTTGGGATATAGTAATTAACAAAAGCCGTTAGATGCCAGCAAAACTGTTTCTTTTGAAGTTTCTACATGGCTGTCACCCGGGAGATAAAGGCAGATTATTCAATCTTGACATGATAATTGTGGATGCCAGATAAAAGTCTGGATTAGACACTTCACAGCCCCACGCGGAGGGGAGGGTGAGATCAGCAGGAGGCAAGCCCTCCCCCAATTGGGGGACACAGGGTGGAAAGTGGGTTCCACCCACAGGGGCGGGGCTGCTTGCCACATGGCTTGGCTTCTTTCATTTTGAGTTGGACAGTCCCCAAACCACATGCTTGATGGAAAGGAAGCATATTCCATACTGAGGTGGAACAATCTAGACATCAGGGGCCAAACTCCCCAGCTTGGATTAGCTCTGACCCCATGGCAGCCTCCCCAGCTATGGCTCCTGCCCCCTCACTTGATTGGCAGGAGCTGCTGGCTTCCTGACTGGATGCCAAGGTCCTAAAGGCAGGAGGGCTGGGATCTTCCCAGGGGGTCTCCACCCCTTAGCAGAGCATAACACTGGCTCTGAAGGGATCAGCCTGAGTTCTGGTTCTGACTGGCTCTCCCTGGGCTTTGCAGAAGGCAGGGGAGAGCAGTGCCACCTCTTCACCAGAACAAGGAGTCAACCAGGGACAGCAGGGCCAAAGGAGGCCCCAGCAATGGACGGCAGAAGGGCCCAAATAGAGCCACCCTGGAGAGTATGTTCATCAAAAGACTGGAAGCTTCTACCAGGCCAGAACTGATTCTGTTCGATTTCTGGTTCAATCCTGGACAAACAGTGACCTTGAATTTCAGTTTATCTAAACCAAACAGAAACTGACTGGTGTTCACCACACCTAGCCCACCCACAGACAAGCCCTTCACTGTGTGGAGTAATAATAATGTTAATGACATTGCAAACTATCAGTCAGGGTCCAAGTGAACCCTTAAACTGTGCTAGGTATTTCGAACAGAGAATCAGCACAAGGACTGAGATGACACAGAAGAAAAAAGACCAGCAAGATGCTCCAGGGCCCAGCACAAGCTATAACCCACAGGGAGACAGCCTAGAACCTCAGTGGGTCACAGGAGATGCGGGCACTGCCAGAGACAGGGACTCCAGGCAGAGAGAAGCCTCTCCCTGCCTCCCACAGAAGCCTGGACAACACGATTCTCCCACCAGCTGCCTAGCTACAGAGATGGGCAGGGGCAGGGCAAGGACTAAATCTGAGGACAGGTCAGCCACAGGTTGGTATCCTTGCCAACATGAATCTCAGTTTCTCCTGCAAAAGATAACATAAGGCCTGCCTTCTTTTGCAACAGCAAACATTCAGGGACAGCAGAGGCCGTCCCTTTCTGACAGAGCGTGCTCCTATCCAGCTCTTCACAATTCCTACCAGGCCTGCCTAATGCATGAATGGTACCTGAAGATTTTGGATTTGCAGGTCTTGGTCTAAATCAATGTACTCATTTTGTAACAAGAGAAGGTAAGGCCCAACCAGGAGAAGTGATTCACCCAAAGTTATAGGATCAGTCAGGATCAGAGGCGAGACTGGAAGCTCGAGCCCCTGGCTTACATTTTGTAGTGCTGAATAGATTAGCCTTGTCAGGACTCCAACAGGAGAAACACAGTGGTGGCCACGAGGACAGTAGCTGGTGACCTCTGAGCTGTCTGGAGCTGACGTGACCATTCCATTGTTGTGCAGCCCTAGCAAAGTCCCTGTATGCTCTACGGAGCTTGGAGTGGACACCCAGAGCCTTCCCCATTCTGCTAGGCTGGGATTCTGCTTCCTGGGCAGAGATGGGAGGAAGCCATCCCCCTGTAGAAGCCAGCTGAGTGCACAAGGGTCCTCAGAAAGGAAGGTCGAGGGGGAGACGCTGGGAAACATAAATCTGCCGGCACGGCTCTCTCAGAAAGGGTTTTAATTAATTGTTTTTATACGACATAAGAGCAACTCATTACCGAACAGCTTTGATTTGTGACACCTGCATTATAGATGATTTTTAAATTAACATTTCCCCAATAAAAGGTGTCAGTAGAGAGCTGAAGGCGCCCAGAGAAGTATAAAAGGATAATAATATGAAAATACAAATAAACACCAGCCCAGCCTAACAAAGGGGGTTGCTTAATCAATTTTACAATTAATTAAGGCTGGCTGGGATAGCAGGGGCCCTGGAGGCAGTTTGAGGGACTGGGTTGAGGCTCAGGCATCCAACGCTAGGGCGAGGGAAAGCTTTTGAAGCTTAGGAGAGAAACGCAGTGAGAATGTAAGATGCTCTGCCAGGCTTCCCCTTGAGGGGAGGGATGCAGGAGGCAAATCTGTCCTCGCGAGTGTGCTTTCTCTCTTTGTTGTCCTGGATTTGTTATTTATTCATTTAGTAAGTATTTATAGAGCTGCAGTGATGTGTCCCAGGCAGCAGTAAGCCCAGGCAAAGACATCAAGGATGACCCTGCCTGTCTGATCCAGAAAGAATGAAGGGGAAGTGCCGGGTGCGATGGCACACACCTGTAATCCCAGCAGCTCAGGAGGCTGAGGCAAGAGGATTGTGAGTTCAAAGCCAGCCTCAGCAACTTAACGAGGCCCTAAGCAACTCAGCAAGACCCTGTCTCTAAGTAAAATATTTTAAAAAGGGCTGGGGATGTGGTTCAGTGGTTAAGCACACCTGTGTTCAATCCCTGGTACCCAAAAAGAAAAAAAAGAATGAAAGAGAAGAGATTCCAGAGGGAACTAGCCAGGTAGGCAGGGGCTAGACTTCAGCAGCCTCTGCAGAATGCAGCTCAGCATTTGGAGTTGTTTTCAGATCCCATTCAAAGAATGCAAGGGAGCCACGTGACATGGTTTCCATTTCAGATAAATGCCCTGACTGCAGAATGGATGATAGATTGGAAAAGTAGAGGGAGGAAAGAGAAGCCAATGGATTGAGTTTAGAGAGAAGAGGCAAGGGTAGAGAAACAGATAGCTCCAAGGGAGATTTGAAAGGGAGAGCCCACTGCAGGCTTCGCTGCTGGCGCCTTTTGGGAGTCAGGATCATGCTGGAGAGGTCGCGGTAAATTGTACCCAGCCACGGCTTCTGCCCTTGTAGGTCTTCCATTCTGGTCGGGAGAAACAAGAAGTAGATCCTAAATGAATGAGCAAAGATCATCAGAGAGCACTCATGGTTGAAGAAATCAAATCAGATGCTGTGGGCAGGGCAGTTTAGGATAGGGCTATCAGAATGGTGTCTCTGAGGAGGGGACCTTGGAAGTAAGACCTGAAGAATGAGGAGCTAGCCAAGCAGACATCTGGGGAATAGACTGTCCAGGAACCCATTCAGCAGCTGCAAAGACCCTGAGGTTGGCATGAGCAGAAGGTGCCAGAACTGCCCTGGTCCTTCTACATGTCTCTGTTTTGAATTTTGTCTTTGCTTTTCCTTGGGTTGACCAACAGGGGTCTTATCCATCAAGGCACAGAGCGTGAAGACAAGGTTCTGTGCTGGATCCTAAGTTTTCCAGGCCCTCTGCACTCTCTAACTTAGGGCTCTGATCCCTACAGGGGCCATCTCCATCTGGATACCAACTCCACCCCATCTTTATTTTGCTACCCCAGACCTCTCTCCTTGACTCCAGGTAAATTCAGGTACCTCCCAGGTAATTGCCTTCCTCCCAAATTCCCTTCGTACCTTGTGTCTCCAATCTCACAGAAGGATGCCACCATCCGTCCAGGTGATGTCCTGGAAAGCATCTGATGTTCCTTCTCCTCGACATCCACATCTCAGTGGCTATTCCTCCTTACTGTGTTTCTACCCACTGCACCCCATCCCACCCATCTGACCCACCTGCACATCTTCCCTGAGAAACCACAACAGTCCCCTCTCCCATCATCCTCTGTGAGCCAAAGGGATTCTTCTAAAATGAAAATCCACCCCAGTATACAGCTGCCAGATAAACTGTGGGGGCTTCCCTTGCCCTGAGGCTAAAGAGACACTGTCGCCGTGCTGGCCAGGCTTCTGGAGTCCAGCCCTGCCCCTCCCAGGGTCTCTAGTTGTCCACCCCCATGCCTTGCTGTCCAGACTCGGGACCCTCCCTTTAGCTTCCCAGACTCTCTCATCTGTCTTCTCTCAGGAGACAGCCTCCAGCTCCTTCTGCCCAGCACATTCTGGTGCTCTGTCTTATGCCATCCCACCCCACCCCACTGCTCTCTGGACACTTTCAACTTCACAGCCCAGGCCACGCAGCCCAGGAGGATTTCAAACCAGATCTTCCTCCCCCCCAGAGGGTAAGGCCCATGGGCCCAGCAATTATTTCTGTCCTGTTCGATCTGTGTTCCCAGCACCTGGTGGGTGGACCACTTGTGCCCAATGAACAGGAACACGGATGCGTTAACAGATGAGTCATGGTGTCACATCACACAACGTACCTCATACTTGCTAGGAGTTTAGATATTTAACTAGGCCAGCAAGGGCATCATTATCTCAGCATAAATTTTAGCAGCCAGCCCACATCTTCACATGGCCCCTGATAAAGTCACCCTCCCAGGATGGACTTTGGCACAGGGTTGGCATGGTGATGGGAGCCACAGTTGGAATGGAGCATCTCCCACTTTCCCAAGGCCAGCGGAGGCCCAGTAGAAGGCCTCACAGCCTGTGGCCTGGCTGCTTGCTGGGTCCTCCTTATCACCCCCATGCCCAAAGGAACATAGCTCACCACAGGGGCTCACCAGGCTGGCCTTGCAACAGAAAGCCTGCACCCTACACTGACAGGGGGAGGGGCTGAACAGCAGGTCCCAGTGAGACAAGCAACTGTACAAATGGTCTGTCCAAGCCAGGACGTGCCAAGGATGACATCGGGACCTGGAGCACAGTAAACGTAGCCAGGGTTGCCGTCAGAGCTATGGCACTCTGTGTATGTATGTATGTGTGTGTGTCCCTCGGGGTTGAGTGTAGGTGAGGGTTAGAAAGGCCACCTGAGAGGCCATAGGAAGTCTGCCTCTGGCAAACACCCCAAGATATTAGAAAATAGAGAAAAAAGTTTGGGGTGGAGGTCAAGTTCAGAAAGGGGAGGAACAGCCTGTGCCTGGAGGAGATGGGCCTGGACAGCCTGGAAGGACAGGGAGGGTCACAGAGCAGGAACTTCCTCCTGAAGTAGCTTTTCTTTCCTCTTCAGACCCGCTTCAGCAGGAAACTCAGAGACATCTTCTCAGCGGTTATAGACTTTTAACAGCCTCAGGACACTGAATATCTGGTAGGAATGAGCCATGGTGTCTGACCTGTTCACCTGACACAAAACCAAGGCCCAGAGAGAGAGAGAAAGGTCATCCTGTGCCCTTGAAGGAGGCGGTGAAATGGGCTTCTCTCCACACACCTGCACAGTCAGCTTTGTTCTCCATGTAACAAATGAGGGCACCGAGGCCCAGCAAGGCCCAAGGGCTTGTGAAGGTCATACAGGACACACAAGAACCAGGATTCAAACCAAGGCTAGTCTGACTCCCAGTCTAACGCCTGTAGGTGAATCGTTCTATCTTTGGTTCTGATTATTCTGAGGCACAGAGTGAATAATTGGCAGCTGATGCTAAAAATATCTGTAGCTGTGTTGATTGACGGTACAAGCTCAGCGATGTACAAACACAGAATGATTCTATTTTTCTCAATAACTGATATCAGCTTTGCTCTTTGAGTGCCCACTCCCATGAGCTACTAGCTGAGAGGGAGGAGAGGGGAATGCAAGAAAGCAAACTTACCAAAGAGCAGCATCTTCATCTGCTCTGGCCATTTTCTGATCATGTTTCATATATTGTAATAGTCACTTTCAAATTATTAAAAGTGCCATTGTCTCGTTCAAAGCCGCCTCCTGTGTAGCTTCTGGGAGCTCCAGCAGCAAGGATAGGAGTTTTCTGCTTGTGAGTGACCAGCTGCCCCTCTGTGGGGGACTGGACATGCCCTGCAGGGTGCCACCACCTGTCTGCTA
Source organism: Geosciurus inauris (assembly GCA_004024805.1). Classification (NCBI taxonomy): domain Eukaryota; kingdom Metazoa; phylum Chordata; class Mammalia; order Rodentia; family Sciuridae; genus Geosciurus; species Geosciurus inauris. Next base: position 23,093 of record PVHX01003763.1, read on the forward strand.
ACTGTACCCAAAGCATCCTCACCGGCTGGTCCCTAGCACCGCAAGAGACCAGATGCCAGCTCCTTATGTGGCGTTGTGGGGGACCTTCAGATCCTGAGCCAATACCCTCCCCTTGACCTTCTGACATCAGGGGCCTCCCCCATAGTGTCCACTTTGGAGACAAGGATGTGTCAGTTCCCATCTGGTGAACCCCACTCTTTTCTTTTTACAGAGAAGAGCACTCTGCTGCTGCTAAAATGCCTTTCTCTGGGCAAACTCTCCAGTGGGTGTCGTAGATACAACTCAGTCTGCACCAAAATTTGGTCTCCTCTAACAAATGTGGCCAGACCCAAGGTCACCCTCTAGAGCAGGAACCAGGAGTCCCACCTGGCAGCCCCAGACCTTGCTTATTTTTTAATGGTCCATGGGCTAAGTATGTCTTTATTTATTTTATTTATTTGTTTGTTTTTTTGGTACCAGGGATTGAATCCAGGAGTGCTTTACCATCTCCAGCCATTTTTATTTTTTTTTCTTTGAAATAAAGTCTCACTAAGTTGCTTAGGGCCTTGTTAAGTTGCTGAGGCTGGTCTCAAACTTGCCATCCTCCTGCCTCAGCCTCTCAAGTCCCTGGGATTACAGGCATGTGCCAATATTTTTTTTAAATATTTTTATTAGTTGTTGATGGATCTTTATTTATTTATTTATATGTAGTGCTGAGAATTGAACCCAGTGCCTCACACATGGTAGGCAAGGTCTCTGAGCCACGATCCCAGCCCTGCCAATATTTTTTAATAGTTGAAAAAGATTAAAGGAATAATATTGATGACAATAAAAATAGTATGAAATTTAAATTTAGGTGAGAACACAGTCACAGTCATTCATTTATATACATCAATGGCTGCCATAAGAGTGGAGTTGAGTATTGACAAGAGAGGCTCTGGATTGTAAAGCCAAAAACATTTCCTATCTGATCCTTTTCAGAAACACTTTGCTGACTGCAGATCAAGTCTACATTTCCCAGCCTCCCTTGCAACTAGGACCACCCTGGGCACAGAGGTCGCCATCCACGGAGGATCCACACCCTCTGTGCCATACCTGTGCTTGGTCCTACACTTGTGTCCATACACACCAGCCTACTGAGCTTTCCCCTTGAACCAGTAAGAGGAAACCCGGAGAGGGTCAGCATGTTGCTCACACCCACACCCTTCAGGATCCTCCCTCCCACTTTTCTGTCCATCACCCGGAACTCTGAGGGTCCATTGCTGAGTTCTTCTCATCTAGAGACAGACATGCCGAAGACAGTCAGGGCTTCCAGGACCAGGTGCAGCCGGACTCCCAGTGGGAGAGGGAAGGGTGGAGTGATGTGGATGGGATGGAGAAGGCTCGGAAGTGGGAAAGAGAAGAAATGGACCCTTGGAAAAAATGCAATAGGGCAGGTAGGGGACACAGCCCTGCACTTGGTCTAGTCACTTGTTCTGGGTTTTCCAAATACATGTAGTAGAGTCCCTAACTAGCAAGCAGAGCTCTGGCCTGGAGAAGGCCAATAGCCCTGGGTGCTCACCTCTGCTTCCCTGTCCCTGTGTATCAGGCCCTGCCCTGCCTCAGCTATAGTAACCACGTAGGGTAGACCAGATGACCCTGAATCCCTCTCCCCTTTCATCCTACCATGATGGATTCCTGGTTTCTGATGTGTTCTTGGTGCAGGTCCTCACCACTGGTCACCCCATGATTTCCATCCCAACCTAGGACCAAGACATTTCACTCTCTAATTTATTGTATGCTTTAGAGTTGTGGAAAAAAATAAAACCATTATCCTCAAAACCCCAGCAGGTCTCTTAATGACTACTCCACTAATTAGCAGCAGCTGTTAATGAAGTGTACAGGTACAAGCCTAGCCTCATCAATTAATCTATACATGCTCCTGGGCTGCAGTAATATTTAAAGGGGAAATCAATACCTGGCAGCTGGGCCTGGGGAGGTCAGTCTGGGTGGGCAGGAAGGGCATAGCACAGCAAGGAATTTGTAACTAGAATAGTCCATACCTGGAGCCCATGCCGGGGAACAGGAATGAGGACAGCCCTTAAGGGGCATAAGGACTCAAGCAAGCCTTGCACAGGAGCAGGAGGGGCTGAGTGGGCAGGGTGATCAGGCACCTGCTCCCCCATGGGCGAGCAGAGAGCTCCATCCCAGACAGCAGGGGAACCCAGGGCCAACATCCCTCTCTAGCTGTTTTCCAATCCATCATACACAAAATTTTCACTATTCCTTCTGAGTAAGGGGGCCGAGAAGCTTGCCATTACCTCCTTTTGGAAGATGTGGAGATCAAGGCTCTAAGTGTCTTGCCCACAGCTGCCAGGCCAGTAAGGGTAACAACCACTTTCCTGGCCTATGCTGGGCTGTCTTACAGGTACCATCTCCTTTAATCCTGGCACCAGCTCAATGGGATGAGGACTTTTATTTTGCCCCTGTTGACAGAAATAGTGTATCTTTGAGAGGTTAAAACATTTGTTTAGGGTAGAAAAGTTGGTCATTGGCTAGAATTATACCCAGGAGGCCTACATCCACATACTCAGCACATCTAGCTCCCTGAGTAGTGATAAACCCTGAACCCCATGAAACAAGATCCACATCTGTCCACGTGGTTTACAGCTCAGCCCCTCCCTTTTTCCTACTACAACTATAACAATGCACCTCAAAATAAACCTGTAACCTTACAGTTTCCAAGTTCAAAAGTTTGTAATAGGTGTTACTGGGCTAGGATCCAGGTGTAGGCAGGGCTGCGTGCCTTCTGGAGGCTGGGGAGGATCTGTTCTCCAGCCTATTCCAGCTCCTAGAGACTGCCCACATTCCTTTGCTCAAGACATCTCCATGTTAAGTCAGCAAGAGTGTCACCACTGCTTCCACCGTCACTCCCACTGCTCGCCGCTCTTCTGCTTCCCTCTTATAAAGACCTTTGTGATTACATCAGGCCTACCAGATAATCTAGGATAATCTCCCCATCTCAAGATGCTTAGCTTAACCACATCTGCAAAACTTCTTTTGTTATATAAGGTGACATAATCAAAGGTTCCAGAAATGAGGATGGGGTCACCTTTGAGGGGGCATTGGGCCACCTTTGGGGGGCATTAGTCCACCTACTGCACCCCCTCACCCTCTATTTCTTCCTCTGAAGCCACCAGTGCCCCACCCTCACTGAGCTTCTATCTCAGCATCCAGTCAGAAAGACAAGACCACCCTGGGAATGTCAAACAGAGGAGATTTAATACAGAGCATGAGTTACACGTGTGATCAGAGAAATGAGCAGCCAAATAGGGCTCTTGAAACAGCCTAGGAATTAGCAGCAACAGGGAGTGGACTTTTTTTTCCTTTTTTTCTTTTTTTCTTTTTGTTTTTTTTTTTGGTACCAGGGATTAAACCCACGGGTGTTTAACCACTGAACCACATCCCCAGCACTTTTTAATTTTTATTTAGAGACAGGGTCTCGCTGAGTTGTTTAGGGCCTCACTAAATTGCTGAGATTGGCTTTGAACTCTTGATCCTCCTGCCTCAACCTCCCAAGCTGCTGGGGTTGTAGGCATGTGCCCCAACACCTGGCAGAAGTAGACTTTTCTAATCTCTCCCTCCACACACAGACATGGGCAGCCGAGCTCAATGCAAAAAGAAGTGACTGGCTGAGATCCATGATTCTCTGGCTCATGGTATGTCCCCAGGGCAGATCCGAGAGCCCTGCACAGAACAGGTACTCAGAGAAAGGTCACCTGAGCCAGGGCTCCTTCCTCCGCACCAGAGGTGAGGGCAGTGCCCCAGCCTGGGACTCCCAGAAGAGATCATGGTACAGGCGAGGCAGGTGGATGACATGCAGTTGCTCAATGGCTGGTAGTTGGCTCCTGCAAGCAGGGGCTGCTGTGTCAACTCATACTCGACTGCCAATCACAAGCTCAGGGCCCGTGGGTCTTACCTGGTTGGAGAGAAGCATTGAGGGGCAGACAGATCCACCTCTCTTGGTGCCTCACCCTCCCTGAGCTTCTGTCTCGTCATCTAGTCAGGGGGTGGGTGGCACGCATGTACTGGAGAGTCTGGCGGTAATCTGAGGTCCAGGGGCTGCTCCAGGGAGGAACTGAGCTTGCTTTTAGCTTAACACTGTCAAGTGTGGCTTCTTACTACACAAGAGACACAGGGAGACACCATAATTATAATCTCAGATTCATAACCTTTCCCTGATTGGATATTATTCCATAGCTCCTCTAGCACAGCTGCTTATTCCGAGATCTCTGCTAAAGAGGAAGGAACAGCCTCCTAAAACATATGAGGGAGGAAGGGAAGGGAAGCAGAAAGGAGAAGCGGAAGAGAAAGGGCCCAGGAATCACCTTCATTCCACCAGCTTAGGGTAGGGCCAGAGCAGAACACACAGTATCCACTGTGCAATTTTAACTCACGACCACTCAGGGGTACAAATCAGTCCCTGTCCAGCCCTGTGATGAGGGCTCCTGCAGGGGCTGCATCCTAATTCATGATACCTGTCACCGCCACACACATTGGACTAGCTTCTCACTTGAGGTCACCTGGCCCTGGCCACACCCATCACTCAGTCACCTGGCCCTGGCCACTGGACCTGTGTCCTGTCCTTGTTGTCAGTGCCACAGCCTGGCCAGATTCCTGCCACTCTGTCTCCTGGCTTCTTTTAGGAACCTCCTCATGAAAGTCCCTGCCTCTGGCCTCACCCTCTAATCTGTTCTGTGCACTTTTTTCTGAAGTAGATCTGGCCACGACTTTCCTTACCTGAACCATTCAGTGGAGGAAATCCAAGGCCTTCACAGCCAAGCCTTTGTCAGTCCCTTTCTTCCCACCTCCTGCCTCCAGGAACCTCCCTATCGGTTCACACATGCACATACACATGCATAGGCGTGCACACGTACACACAGGGGCACACACGTGCACATACACACACAGCACCATGTTCATCTTTACCCTTGCTGCTTTCTTCACCTGAAATTCTATCCTCTTATCTTGTGAATAAATCCTAAGCCTCAGGAATCTTTAGAATCCTGTTCTAAATGTTGAATCTCTGGAATCACATTCTGGAGTCACCTTGTACCTGAAAAAACTCCAGTATATTTCTGTTTTAGTCAGCTTTTGTGCTGCTGTGACCAAAAGACCCGACAAGAACAATTAGAGGAGGAAAAGTTTATTTTGGAGCTCAGAGGTCTCAGTCCATAGACAGCCAACTCCGTTCCTCAGGGCCTGAGGTGAAGCAGAACATCACGGCAGAAGAGTGTGGTGGAGGAAAACAGCTGGGAACATCACACCAGGAAACAGAGAGAGAGAGAGCTCCCCTCACTACAGACAAAATATAACCCCAAAGGCACATGCCAGGGACCCACCTCCTCCAGCCACACCCTACCTGTCTACAGTTACCACCCAGTTAATCCCTATCAGTGGATTAACACATCCATCAGGTTAAGGGCCTCATAACCCAATCATTTTAGCTCTAAGCTCTCTTGCATTCTTTCACACATGAGCTTCCCGGGTACACCTCACAACCAAACCATAACAAACCATACCGTAACATATTCCCACCCAAACCCTGCACCCTCTGTTGCCCTGATGTCTCCGTCTGGTCTTCACCTGGTCCTAGCCTTACCAACTATCCTGCCACATGCATCTCCTTACCTAGTTATAACTTCCTGGCAGCAGAGAATTCTAGGCCCACCTCCAGGTTCCCCATGGAGCTGGACACCCAACAGAGACACAGCATCTAGGAGGGCAAAGTGGGAAGGAAATTCAGTGAGCATGCCACAGACATGGCTATGGCACTGAGTGACCATTCAGGAGCACTGATGAGCTCCTGAATTGGCTCTCAGTACCTTACTTCCTTTTAATACCTTGATATGGAATAACTTAGGATGATAATCAATCTGGCTGCTTATGGAAGACTGGGAAATGCCTCTGACCTCACTATGCTCACCAACACCACAGTGATATCTCCTTCTAAATCTGACTTCAGAGGACTTCATTTGAATGAAGGCTGTCTGTAAGTCTAATGCTCATCCCCGCAGTCTGATATTTTGTCATTACCATCCAGTTTAGCCTGTCTTTCACCGTGACCAGCAATCCTCATGACAAGCCATGACTACCAGAAGACACTAGAGAAGAGAGTCTGCCTGGATCGCCTTTCAGGATCATTTTATCACCTTCTTTGGAGCTTTGAGCATCCCATCACATCTACCACCCACCTGAGGGCATCACAAGATCTCAAGACAAATTTGTGTTGGGGTAAATTATTTGACATCTTGCTTCATGATTTGACAGTACAGATTGTATTGTGGGAAACAAAAACCAAAATAGCAAATATGTAATAGGAAAATGGAGAGAAATGTTTTGGAGAACAATCAACAGAGACAGGGAGACAGAAAAGCTGGAGTGGAGGTGGTCCACTATTTCACAAGAAGAAAGGGCAAATTATCTCAAAACCAAGCAGAGGCAGTTTCCCCCTGCTTAAAAGCTAAGGAAAATTAAAATATTATAGAACTATAATAACAGGATCTAGTCTAGTCCTGGAGAGTAAAGGGAAAGAAAATCCTCCCCTAAGACCGTGGTGCCATTAGTGGAGAGTCTAGGATGGCTCCCAGATGCCACTGGGGCTTCCCAATACCCAAGCCATGGTGTTCCAAATACCCTCCCCTCCGAGCATCTGCACAGAAGCTCAGTCCTCCTTTACACGCCTGCTCAGGGCTCGCTGCTTCTCCTAGCTCCTGCACATCCTCTGCATCCTGCATTGACTCCAGCTATTCCCCACCCCTGGAATGGCCTGCATCTCTTCTCCTCCAATTGCCCACCACTCCAGGCTCAACCTGGTCCCAAACCATGAAACACCTTCTGTTCAGGCCTTTCCCTCCTCTGAGTCCCCAGACAGTAGGGCAGCAGTCACTTCTGACTCTGCAGCAGAGATTGTAGGATGCACATCCAGCTCCCTCTCCATGGAATGATATGCCCTTTAGGACAGTGGCATTTCTGAAAGGTCTCCGTGTGTTCACACAAGGCTGTGCACACAGAGTGAAAGGCAAGGTGAGGACCACTCTATGTCAGGAATGCTGTCTGTTCATCCTCACCCAGCAGGATAAGGGAGGCACAGTGCATGGCTACATCCCGGGGATGAGAAGCCATTTGTCCAGGTCATGCAAGTTAGTGGTAGAAGCTCTGAGTGACTGCAGATTCTTTCCTCTCTCCCATGCTGCCATGTCATAGGAGGTACTTAGTAGACAGTTGATGAGTAAGACACCAAACAAAAAAAACACACACTGTCTCATCCCTGGCCTCAGATGTGCCCCACGTGCTTAGGCACATGGCCCTGTCTGGGCTCTGAGTCAGCCCATGTCTGGTTTCCAGAAAGAAACTTCTTCTGGTGTCTTCAACAGTGATAAACCTTGGGGAAGAGACTTTATCCAACCACTGACCAAGCTTCTTAAACTCAGTCTTCTAGAGAACTTTCCAGACCCTTCCTCAACACTAAAATGGGAGCCCAGTTTACAAGTTCTATGTGTACTCGGTGACAGCCTGGAATCAGCTGGAATCAGGTCTAATGAGCTGGCCGTATGCTTTCCTGGAGAGGAAGGGCTTCCCCAAAGCTCAGCTAGCAGATGGCAAACCAGCCTGGCCCTCAGCTCCAAGCCCTCCACTCACTCAGCCTGTGCATAGCGCCCCCCGCCCCCCACACACACTTTAAATGCTGCTAAGTGTACACTTAACTAGCTGTGTGGAGGTAAACCACACAGACTTCTTCCAGACCCTCCAGTGGCTGAGATGAGTGTGGGCATCGTCTGTGGATCACAGGGAAGGGGTGGACCTGAGACTGCTCGTCTGTCAGCTAACGTAAGGGACCTTTCAGCATGTAGCACTGGGCAGGGAGCTGGGATGCTCCCTCAGCATAATAGACCTCGGCTGTCATTTCACCAGAAATGGGGTCACCATTATGTTAATCAGAGGCTCACACATTTCTCACCTATCTGAAAGGGAGCTTGAGGAGGAATTAATTCTCACAGTGGTGATGCGGATTTGATTGCTGATGGCTGGGAAGAAATCAGCCCCAGCCTGCAGTGTGAGTGCCCTAATCCCCGCTCCCCAGTACCCTCCAGCCTCACCCCTCCTCAGAGCAGGCTCAACCTTCTCCCTGCAGAGCCAACAGGAAATGGACAGAGGAAAGCCACTGGCAGTCACAACAAAACAACAGATAGCAAGATGCAGAAGTAGGAGAGACACCTCCTTACTCTGCAGGGAGGGTGACTTGGGAGAACTTCCAAAGACATAGGGCACATCGACATGGCCACTGCTCAGGCAGTGTGGCTTCACCTTCATACAGATCAAGGAACAAGATGCCTAAGCCAGGGCAGAAGGCCTGTTTCCACCCTCTTCCCCTCCTTTGTTAAGACCCTCCAGTATAAAACCAATAAAACAGTCATAATGGTCCCAAGATGCACTTTTTTTAGGGATGATGGTAGATTTGGGAAAGGGAAGTATTATGGTTTCGATGTGGCTTCTCCTCACCAAAACTCATGTTGAAATTTAATTGCCAATTGGTGATGAGAGGTGGTGGGAAATTTAAGAATTGTTCAGAGCCAGGCACGTTGGTACACAACTGTAATCCCAGCAGCTCGGGAGGCTGAGACAAGAGGATTGCAAATTCAAAGCCAACCTCAGCAATTTAGTGAGACCCTGTCTGTAAAAAAAAAAATATTAAAAAGGGCTTAGGATGTGGCTCAGTGGTTAAGTGCCCCTGGGTTCAATCCCTGGTACCAAAAAAAAAAGTGTTTTGGGTCATAGGGGCTCAGCCCTCATGAAGGGTTAATGTTGTTCCCATGAGAGTAGATTGATTACCAGGACAGCGGGCTGTTATGAAGCTCCAGCCCTATTTCCAGCTCCTCCCTTCACACTGCAGGCTTGGCTTTTTGATTTCTGCCAGGAGCTGAAGAGGCATGAGCTCCTCACCAGATGCAGCCACCCAATCCTAAATGTGCCCCCTTCAGAAGCATGAGCTACAGAAATCACTTTTCTTTGTATATTACCCAACCTTAAGTACTCCGTTATAATCATAGAAAATGGAATAAGACCTTTCTTCCCTGGTGCTCCCTGCTGGACACGGCAGCCTCCTCACTAGAACTACTGAGGGTAGAAAGTCACTTCCTGCAGTATCACCCCAGCACCCGTCCCCACCCCTAGATGCCCCCTTGGATCTTAGAGATAAACCCCGGGAACGAGACTAAACCAGTGCCACATGGGTCAGCTTGTGGTGGCACTTACCAACCCAGACAAACCCTCTGTGCCGTGCAGTGCGTGCGGCAATGTTGGAGGAAAGAAGCTCTGAAAACCTACCCACTCCTGCATCTCCACCACCCCTCCCCCACTCAGAGGCGGAGTGGAGCTGAGACTGTGCCCACCTGCACAAAAGAGTGGATGGGGAAGGGGCTTCCTGTCTTGTGCTGATTGCCAAGTTACACATCTGTTTATTTCAAGAGTTGATCTCCAGAGACCATTGCCAAACTACCAAGGTCTGCCCAGTCCAAAGAGCTCCTTATGCACTCACCCAGCACACTCTACTCCAGAAACACACCAGACCACAGGCCACCCTCTTATTTGATGACTCCACTCATATGATCCTGGGGACCTAAGCTCTGCTAGACATGGGCCCCGCCCTCCTGATCCTCACAGCCCCCCAAGGGGTCCAGATAGGCCACCTGGCAGCACCGCACAGCTGGAGAAATATGGAGCATGCAGATTGCAGGGGAAGGTCAAAGGGTTTGGGAGCAGGGAGGGAGGGAAGTCTTCAGGCAGCGGGAAGGCTGTCTGCCAAGCCTGAGCCTCCAAGGAGCAGAGAGTCCAGTGTGTCCAGTGATCGGCACTTGAGGTGGGGACTTGCAAGGGGACAGGTAGTGGCCACATCCTGTCTAGCCTCCTAAGCTACTTTCAGGAATTTGAAACTGTTCCCAAGAGCTTCCTAGAGTCTTTGAAGGAAGTGAATAATCAGACGCGTGATGGAGAATTTTTGTCTGGCTCCAGAGAAGAAAGGAGATCAGAAAGAGCCTCAGTGAAGGAGGCCAGGAGGCCAGTTCCAGGGTTCTTGTCATGGGTGAAGACAGAGATGAAGAGGATGGTGAAAATGGAAAGGAGCCCTTAAGAAGAGGTGGAACCTATCATGCGTGCCAGTAAGTAACCACAGGGAACGGCAGAGAACAGGAATCAGAGGTGCTTGGTGAGAATTATTGAGTGCTTATTGTGTGTCAGCCACTGTGATTAAGCATTTAGCTGCATTATCTCACTTAATCCTATGACAGCTTCAGATGCAGATATTGCTGTTACACCCATTTTACATATGTGGAAACTGAGGCTCAGAGACGTTATCCTCTGACTTATCCTAGGACAAGGGCTAGCGAGCAGTAGAACCAGGATGACTCAAGGTTTCTAGAGAGACCAGGTAGGTGTGGGTGCCCTTGTCCTGAGAGGGGTCAGAGAGGAGGAATGGACCCAGAAAGGCACCAAGGAGTTTAGGACCTGGAACACATTGGTGACAGCAAAGAGCAATGGAAGATGTGGGGCTGAGACACAAGAGTGAAAGATCCAGGAGGTTGTGTCTAGAGAAAGGAAGCAAAACCAGAGGCTGAGGTCTTCCAAGGCATGAGTGGAGAGCAAGAAGAGAGGAAGCCAAGGGCAGAGCTCGGCACCCACACAGAAGGGGCAGGCGGAGCAAGACCAGGCAGAAAAGGGTTACAGCTTTGTGACCCATTCTGTACCTTCACAAGAGACACCTCAGATAAGACACGAAGATGACCCGTCAAATCCCCTCGTAATTCTGCTAGTGACAGAGCCCCTGGCAAACACCCTAGGCTGGCAAGCAGGAGAGTTCTTATCTATGGAATGCTTTTAGCAAGATGCACCCTATCTGTCTAGGAGTGCTAATGGTAAACAGACCTGTGACCTGTAGATTCATGGGGGTGGCTCTGTAGAACATGCCATGCAGGCTATCCAACCATCAGAGAATAAGGTGGAGCTTTTCATAACCAAAATGGCTCTCTTTTTAATAAAGGTTCCCCTCATGAATCATGCAGAGAGCCCCTTGGGACATAGCTGGGCCAAAGCACCTCCTGACATGGCAGAAATGTCTTAGGGAGTTATAGCATGACTTCGTACTTCACATTTTACCTGTGTCTCTCAATTGGTGCCCCTTCTTAATACTGGGTAAGCTCTCTAGTTCTTATGAATCTGATGTGACACTCTAACCCTTTGTATTTTATCTCAAGGACCCAAACTTACTAAACTCCACCATGACCTTTGAATCTTCTTCCCAACCCTGGTCCTGAACCTCTGGTCCTTGCAGAGGGGTGAGTACCTGGAGATGGGAGAGGCCAAGGAAGGCCTCCTGTGCCTGGCTGCAGTATGGACGTGGTACAGGAAGAGGTTAACAGTTCACTAAAGACTGGAGCGTGGGAGAGTGGCTGACGTTCTGGAAAGGCCACCGGAACCTGGACTAAAGGTGATCTTGAGACAGAGCCCAAGTGCAAGCTCATCGGGGGGAAAATGTCAGGGTCCTGGACAGGGCAGTGGCAATGGGAATCCAATGCAACTGGTTTAAGTTGCTTTGAACTCTTTAAAATCTATTTAAGAGTTAGAATGAACAGGGCTTGGAAATGGATTGGGTCTTGGATGGAGCAGCAAAGAGAGAGTTGGGTTTATCCTTGGTCCACTGGGAGGGTGATGGTTCTGCTCACAGGAAAGGGGAAAGCAAGCTAGGAGAAGACAGGAGGACCACTTTGGATGTTTCAGGGGTCTCTGGCATACCCTTGTGGAGACGTCTTATAGGCAGTTGGATAATTTGGGTCTGAAGCTCAAGGGTAATGATGGGGCTGGGGGTGGAAAACAGACTCTGGGTAGTGCCCAATGGCTTGGGCCAGATGAAATAGCGAAAGAAACAGGAATGTGAAAGATGAAAAGGCCCAAGATGAGGTCCATCAACAATTACAGCAAGATTTCCCCAATTGTGGTCCAAAGACCATGCACATTAGATAACCAGGAAGATTTGTAAAATGCAGATTCCCAGGCCTGCATAAAAACCAATTGAATCAAAATCAAAATAGATGATATATGGGGCCTGAAAATCTGGTGTGCATTTTAAAACAAACACCCTGGATGATTTTGAGTCACTTGAACCTTTGAAAATCACTAAGGTAAAGAATAGGCGGGGGGAGGGATAATCTCAAAGGAGACAGAGGAGAGAAGAAATCAGCATAATTCAAGTTCATGAAAACCAAAGGAAGAAGTTTCACAGGAGGAAACTGTTGAGTGTGTCCAATGTTTCAGCAAGTTTGAGCAGAGTAAGGATGGAGAAGTGAGTGTCCCTCGAATTTGGTTGCATGAAGGCACCTTGGCCAGGGCAGTCTGGGAGAGATGGGGCACATGCCCTGCTGGAATGGACTGAGGGGTGGGTGGGGGTGGGGAGGATGGAAGGGAGATATGGACCATTTTCTCGTAAGTTCTACTGAATGAGGAGGAAAATAAGACAGAAGCTGGAAGTGGGGTGTGAAGAGTGGGAAGGAAAGAACTTTGCTGTAAATGTGGAGAAGATGCAGGCCTCTCTAAATGCTGATGGGAAGAAAATTGATCAGTAAGAGGGAGAATCTACCCAGAGAGACCCTTGAGCCAGAGAAAATCACAGGTTAAGGAGCAAGAGGTGACATTAGCCTTAGCTGGGAAGAGGCCCATAACCCAAGAACACCATGGTAGACAATGTCTTTATGAGTAGAGTTTTGGTAGCAAGAGGTTGATATCCCCATTGGACATTTTCTATTTTCTCTACAAAGCAGGAAGAGAGCCTACCTGCAAAAAGTGAGCCAAATAGAGGTTATAGTGAAGATTTGAAAAGAGAAAAAGAAATAAAAGCCAGCTCATGCTAACAACGGCCACTGTTTCAATAGGAGGCTACTTGGGCGCAGAATGTATTGTGGATTAGACATGATTGTCTGGTCAATATGGCCTATGCAGAGATATTCTGTTTTCTACAGTCAATGTGCCCTTGTAAGTCACATCAAGTCACAGAATCTGTAGTAAATAGACCTCTGTTTCTCTACCTGTCACCTAGGGAGTGGATGATGAGAGAAGAACTCTTCTGATCCAGCAGTCTCAGGGGAAGAGGAACCAGACATGACCCCCTGTGTGTGCAAGAGTTGGGGTTCTGCCTCTGTTCAGCTTAGTCATTCAGATATGCATGCTTGAAGAGCCAAATCACAGCCTCCCTCAAAGCCAAGGAACCGCAACAAGGATCATCCCAGGCGAATTGTGACCATGACAATCACATTTGCACTAAGTCACACCCACCCTGAAACCAAAACTCCCATAGTACAAGACCCAGCGGTGAGCCCAGAGATGAGAGGTTCAGAGGAGGAGGAGCAGTCAACAGGGTTTCTCCCTTTCTTTCCACAACATCCAAAGAGGGGCCAATTTTCCTTCTCTCTGGTATCTGGCAGCAAGTACTTAATTTCATCAAGGCCTGCAGGAGGTCAGGATAAATACAGTGAACTCTGCGTAAGTCATTCAGGTCATTGGAGTCATGCCCCAGGCCGGTCGGCAACACCCAGTGTAGAGATTCATAGGAGGAGACAAGGTGGCCAGCAGGGCCTGAAGAGTGTGGCCACAGGAGCCCAGCAGTGAGTCTGGGCCTTGCTGGAGCATCAGAGCCCCCTAAGGAGTGGTCTAATGGAAGGGCCAGGCCCCACCCAACCTCATCAACCACAATCTCTGGGTAGGGCCTTTAGGTAACACTGATACACTCTCAGCCTTGAGAACCTTGGCTCAGGGCCTGGCCACACTCTGCAAACCAAAAATACAGAGTCACTGGTGACCAGACATGACAGCTCCAGGATGCTTACTCAGAGCCCATGAAGACAAGACGCACACTCATCTGTAGACTCTTCTGTCGACTCTGCCTGTTGTCTAGCAACACCCAGGAAGCCAGTGCTTTGGAGCATCACTAGAGGAGCCAACGACATTGGGCTTTGGTGTGTCCTTCTGCATGACAGACAGGCCCGTCAGGTGGGGCAAGCCTGGTACAGCCATCAGAGCCTTGCCATTGTTTGCCTCTGGTCCACCCCTCTCTCTGTTCCTATTGGCTGATGAGGTGCTTTCTGAAAGCACCTCACACATACCCAGCAAGTGATTTCTCAGCTTTCATGGCCACTGCCTCTTGAGGTGACCTTGTGTCTTTGTACAGCTCCTTTTTATAGGTTAATGTCTAAGTTGAGGGCTCAGAGGGCCTTTGCATCCCCCTCACATCCAGATCCTTGAGAACACTTCACATTTGTGGGTACAACTCACCCCTACTTTATAGGTGAGGGAAGTGAGACCGCAGGGTTAGGTGTGAGATCCAAGGCCACGTGGCTTCCCCCAGGAAAGGCTGATGTCTGAGTTACGTGGGTGGTGGAGATGGAGTATGGGAGCCACATTAAGGAGAGTGAGGAGGAAGACTTCTGGGTGGACACCAGGTGGATGGACTGAGACTCAGGACTAGAGGGGGCAAGAGTGTCCAGGGACTGGTGAGTGGGGAAGAGGCCATGCTGCCCCTGAGTCAGCTGGACAATGAACATATTTACCAAGGACCATGCTGGGTGCTACTGGGGAGATGTGCACATGACCCAGAATGATCTGTGCCTATTCTGACAAATTTTTCTGAGCACCATGGGTCTGTGATTAACCCTGTCATGATTCACTGTTTTGAGCCTGTTCCGAGTGAGAACTAATCTGGGTTGTACTTTTAAGACAATAAGCAGCTCACAGCTGGCTCCGGCAGTCTCCTGCAGCTCAGGCATCCCTGTTGAGGGACTCATCGTGCCAGCATCAAATAAATTGTCAATCAACACTCTGTGATGAAGCAGCTTAAACTGGCCTAATCTGAAAAGACAGTGTGAGATTCATAGAGCAGAAAAGTCTACAAGCTTCTGGCTTCAGTTTCAGCTGGATCCAGAGACTCAAACCATATCCTCTGGGCCTATTTTTGCTCTCCTGTTCTTGGGTCCTCTCTCTGGGTCTCCTCTGGCTGTTTTCCCCTGTGATTCATTCACTCTCAGGCACACTCTCCCTTCTTGGTGGATTCCAGAAGCTTCAGGTTGACAGCATCCTAACTTCAAGTCCAGAGAGTTCTCTCTGCTTTGCAACTCCAACCAGTTTCAGCATTGAAGTCCATTTTCCCCTAGATCCAAACCTGAACTAATGACCATGACCAGGGGCATCCTGATGCACTGATATTCCAGGCTCGGGCCCCATGCCCACACTGAAGCTACCCCATACAGTCCACATGAAGTGGGGATAGAGCGAATTCCCAAGGAAAAGAATGTTCTGCAGAGATGGAAAAGAGATGGATGTTGGGCAGATGATAGATGCCTGCCATTGTAACAAGCAAAGATTCCTGCCTGTGTCCAAAAGCGGGGAAGAGATGGTCAAAGGCCTGCTGGGCTCAGGGCCACACCCATTTGAGCCTATTCCCTCCTTTGTGGCTAAATCTGCTCTGCTGGCACTGAAGGGCTACACCCTTCAGCAAAGAGGCCCTGAAGCTTTCAGGGCTTCGGTGTTAGAAAAGAAAACGCAGAAAGATGAGCGAGATGGGAGGGTGCCACTCCCAAGGGACCTGGTTCCATTAAACATTATAGCAGTAAGGAGCTGGCTCAGAACCTGGGCGCTGCCAGAGAAAGGCACAAGTGGGCCGTATGAGATAAGAGACAGGAAGGAAATGACTGCAGGGGAAGGACAGCCTCAAGGACAGCTGAAGAGACAAGGCAGGGTTTTGGGTGTCACTGGTTGGAAAGATGAAAACAGCCCTGCCTGTTCACAGCAGGGCATGAAGTGCCTCAGACTCCCTACTTGGACTTTTAATCAACTCCCCTCCTTCCTCATTAAGAATATAGCACAGGATGGGGCAAGAAACTGACAGCTAGGAAAAGCCAGGTTAGCACTGTGACAGCCCAGTCTCCCCTCCAGGGCCAAAGCCTGCCCTGTACACCATCCCCAGCCCCAAGGAGCCCCAGTTCCTGAAGCCCCCAAGTCTACCAACTCTATCTATAGATCCACCTTTGATGTAAGAAGATCTCACCTCCTCCACCCAGTCCTGGAAGACCAGTTCACAACACCGCGCGGTTCAGAACCACTGAGGGCAATGTTAATCCTGCCTGGATCCACCCGAGGAAATTGTGATTTGCAAGTATATAGGCATCTGTATCCTCAGCGGGCCTAGAGCAGAGCCAAGCTGGAGAAACGCCGTCATAGGCTGGAAGGAAACTTCTCTATGAATTGAGAGCAGTCAACCAGAGCTGGGCCTCTATAACCTGCAGGTTCAATCTAGCCTGCTGCTTGTTTTTGTAAATAAAACTTTACTGGAACATGGCCACACCCACTCATTTGCATGTCCTCAATGGCTGCTTTCAGGGTAGAATGTCAGAAACCTTAGGACACGCAAAGCCAGAAATATTCATTCTCTGGCATTTTCCAGAAAAAGTCGGCCTCCTCTGCATTAGCAGGCAATCTCTGAGGCCCAGACGTGTCTCTTGGTGGAAGATTTAAAACGCTGCTTCTTCTCACTCTCTGTCCCATGGTCTCAACACGCCTTGACCGTTTGCATGTGGAAGAGGAGAGGGCGCCTGTTGTTTAACCTACCAGAATTCGTTGTCTTCCTTCTGAAAGCAACCTCTTACTTTAGGGAACGCCTTTTCCACACTGGGTGAAATCTTAATATAACTGTCAATCAAAACACCCTACCATCCTTTAGGCCACATGACCCAAACTGGACCCATTCTGTCCCTGCAATTGAATCTGGAGCTGGGAAGAAGACCACTGGCAGACATTAGATCTCCTCCTCTTAATACAGGGTCCTGGAGATGCCCTGCGCCTCAGAGAGCCATTCCTCAGCTTTCTCTGTACATAGCTCTACCTCCTCTCCAAATATTCCATTAATGGTTCATTGGCATTTAAACCAGCTGCTGCCACCCAAAAAGCCCAACTGGTGTTGAAAGCACAGACTAGACTAGGCCACGGCGCTCAGAACCGTCCATTTCATGGGTGGCATTTCTCAGACATTCCTGGACTTTAGAGGACAAGTGGCCATCAGAACAAGAATCCAGACCTTTGTCCTGTTCACACATCTCCTCCTGTCCCAGTGACACCCAATCCTGCCACCATCAAAGTCAACAGCATCAGACAGCATCAATCCCCAAATACATGAATTGTTTGAGAAATTAATAAATACGTAACAAAGAGCCCTCTTCACACCAAGAGCAGCAGTGACAACTCTATAGAGAAAGTGGTCCCCAACGAGAGCTGTGTGTGTGTGTCATGTAATATCAGGAATTAAAAAGCGTCAAAAGATCAAGTGGGAGGAACATTAAATATGAATGGGATGAAAGACACATTTCTGTGCACGGAATAATGACTTTAATGAGTTTCCTCACCCAAGTCCCCGCATCATAAAGTAGGAACGGGGAAAGGAGGGGAGAGGAAGTGAAGCCAGGGGTGGGGGAGGCTTTGTGTGGGAAAGCTAGATTAGCAGGTGGGTAAGGGAGGAAAAGACAAGAGCAGACAGAACTGTCAGAGGGAGCCCGGGGCCCAGACACAAGCCACTGCTCCCTGGAGGTGCCTCCCAGGCGCAGCACAGTGAGAACTCAGGAGCCCCATAGAGTTACCTTACCCTGCAGCACAGGGCCAGGCCCATCCCTAGCCCACCTGGTTAGAGCAGTAGGTGCCATCCAGCTGGCAAAGCACCTCTGCTGATCCAGGTAACCCAAGTAACCAGATGGGTGTCTATGCTGGCAATTCTTGGTTTCTGTGGAGTTTACCCAGTGGGCAAGAAGCAACTACACATTTGCTATAGGTGGGATGTTTGCACCTTCCCCAAACACATATATTGAAATCCTAACCTACAAAGTAGTGGTATTAGGAGGCAGGGGCTCTGGAGGGCAATTAGTTCATGAGGATGGAGCCCTCTTGAATGGGATTAGTGCCCTTATAAAACACACACCAAAGAGATCCTCCCCCCTTTCACCATATGAGGGCACAGTGAGAAGGCACCAACTATGAACTAGAAAGTTGGTCCTCACCAGACACAAACCTGCTGGCACCTTGATCTTGGACTTTCCAGACTCCAGAACTATGAGAAATAAATATCCACTGTTGGCAAGCCACCCAGCCTATGATATTTTGTTAGAGCAACCCAAACAGTAAGACAAGGTATGAGGACATGGCTTTAGCTGTAAAGCCAGGCTGGATATGCCGAAGATCCTGGGCTGTCACCTCCAGCTGTGAGACTGATCAGGGGACCTAACTTCTCTTAAACTCGAACCTCCTTGCCTGGGAGGCAGGATGCTACATCTTCCTCAGAGCATTCCTGGAGGATCAAACGAGATGACACACACATCCGCCTCCTCGTGAAGAGGGCATCCAATAACAGTTCCCTCCTCTCGCCTCCCTGTGGCCATACACCAGCGGCCAGCCAGTAAGTAGCTGTCACCAGTGTTATTCCAAGCCCACATCTCATGCCATGTTCACAATAGCCCCGGAGCCAGGACAAGGTCAAGTCCCTCTCCACAGTGGACAGAGAAAGCTGCAGTGGTAGAAGAATGGAAGGAAAAAAAGATATCTACCTCCTTGACAAATGATAAAGCAGAGACAGTGCAAGACACGATCATGTGAAGCCAGCCCGGAGCCTAGGCTGAATGACCTGGGTCAGGTACATCTCCACCATGACCCTCCACTCCTACCAGCATACACAGACAGCACTCACGGGCTACTCCAGGGCCAGCACTGAGAAGGGAGGTCCATGCCACTCCAGTGTGGCCTGGTTCCACAGAGACAAACTGATGGCCCACAAGAGGCAGGGGAAAACTGAGGTGTGCCTCGTGTGCATCTTCAAGCTAACAGGCTGGGGAAACAATCACAGTGATAAAGATGGAAAAAAAGAAACCTCCCAAGATACTGCAAACCAAGAGCTCCACATGTATAAACTCACAATCCTCACAATAACCATATGAGAAAGGTGATATTGCTATTATCACATTTAACAGAAAAAGAAATTGAGGCACAGAGAGGTGAAGTAACTTGTCCATAGTTACACAGCTAATGGGTACTGAAGGTGGGAGTCAAGTCAGGACCATGTGGTTCTAAAGTCTCTGCTCCTAACCCTGAAGAACTTCATGGAACTAAGAGAAGGTGCTGTTATAGGAAGAAGCCAGGAGGGGAGGGCTGCTAAGTCCCAGCTAGAAAGAAAACACAGAGTGAAGCTGGAGGAGACTTTTATCTGCTGTCCCAGATGCCATCCAGGAGTCAGGGCAGGAACTGGGGCTTCAGAAGGTGGAGAGCCCTGGAGCATTTGTCATGTCTCAGAGTTCTCATTGTCCTCAATTCCCTGCCATAACCAGCAGCAAAGCAGGAGGGCCTGTGCCTCGTCAAAGCAGGAAGCCTTGGGGCAACCACAGCTGGACTTGAAGCGATGGGGGGAGGGGCGTCCACAGATGCCACTCTACCCAGGAGCCAGGACAGGTTGGGCTGGGGTGTTGGCGGGCTTCAGAACTGGGGCAGGAGATCCAAACCAGACCAGGATTCCAGGTGTCATTAGTTTATTGGTGTAATTATTTCTTTACATGCCCCATTGGCTCTGAGAAAGAAAGTGGGCAAAGCTGTACCTCTTGTTCAGTTTATTTCCCTAGATCCTGGCTTAGAGTCTGCTATGTAGTAGGTTCTCCATAAATGTTTATTAAATGAATGTGCAAAGAGAGTAAGGATAAGTTTCCTGACCTCGCTCAGCGGTCTTGGCACTGCGGGCTGGATGATTCTTTGTTGTGGTCCCGTCCCGTGTACTGCAAGATGACCCTGGCCTGCCCACAGGTGTCAGTATACCCACCCCCCCAGACATGGAGCCAAAAATGTCTCCAGAGACTGCCAAAATTGTCCCCAGTTAATAACCACTATTATAAGCCAATGTCCTGGGGTAGTGCCACTCTTTGAAAGAGGGAAGCCAACATTAATGAGCACACCCGGTGGACAGGAGGGATCCGAGCACCGGAAGCCAAGAAGGACTGAGAGGAAGAAGGTAGGAAATCAGGGCAACCCTGGAGCTCTGAGGAGACTAGCAAGAACAGAGTCTAGTCTGCCCCTCAGGTGGCGGTGATTTGCGCTACATCCAGAGTTAGGGCAGCAAGGAAACAGGACTGTAGCAGCAGCTAGTGAACTCAGACCAAAACACCAGGTAGGACAACAGCAGCCCCAGCGTAGGCCTGAGAGCAGGCTAAACAGCAGAAATCCCCCACGTAGTTCCCCAACAAGGGACCCTTTGACAGAGGGCCTTGCAACAGCGACCCTCTCTTGTCTCCACTCTGAAGCCTGTCCTGTGAAATGTGGCCTCCCACCCAGGAGGGCTGTGGATCAAGGTGGTCTTGGCAGATCTGTTCAGAGGGATTAACCAGTGACATTCCAGCTGCACTGACGGCCTCGTTATTATTACACACACACACACTCGCCCTGTCTGAGCTTCCAAACCCTGATTTGTTTGTTTCTGAAAAACTGTTTCCACCAAGACACCAAGCTGGGCTACAAGAGATAGTACTGACTCAGCCATTTCCCCATCCTCAGCATAAAAGGGTCTAAAAAGAATAATTTAAGCTTCTCTGGAGTGAGATCATTTAATGAATCTTCTTGATGCTAAGAGGTTTTATATGCCTTTTTAAAAACCCTTCCCCGAGCACAAGGCTATGATATTACCTTGGAGAGCAGAGAGATGAAGTGATACACGTATGCACAGCACACGGGGAGAAAGGAGGTGGTTACCTTGGCAACACATCCATGTTCAGGCTTCCCTCAGCTAAATTGGAATATATTGAAATATCTGCTTTGGGCACCTCTCGCGTGAGGGGAAATAAGTAGTTTTCTATTCAAGCACTCTCAGAACCCTAGGCCTGCAGCTGGGGAGCGATGTTCTATGAGTTCAATGCGTCTGAATGAGGCAAAGCAGATAGCATGCTGGCAAAAGACCTCAGCGTTCCTTCACAAAACCAAATCCTTTCGTGAGCCAAGGGGAATGAAAGCAACAAACACCATGCTCCACAGACCCAGCAGATGGGGTAAGACCGCATCCTACACTCCGTCCACCGCTCTGCAGCTGTCCAGGCATGCCCAGCTCCACAGACCAGTCTCCAAAAGGCTCTGCACCAGGTGCTTACAATGGACAGCGGCTCTGAGAAAAAATAGGTCCTTGAATCTAATCTGCTCAAATCCTTGGCAATAGAGAGATAGCTATGGACCCAAAGCCCAGTGCCTGGCACACAGGAGGACATTCTATGTTTGTGGGATTGGAGTGGCAGTCAGGCACCCCTGGGGTTTTGCCCCGGCTTCGCTATTAATGTTCTGCAGGACTCAGCACAAGGTTTCACTTGGCCCCCGTTTCTCCTCTGTAAAGCAGAGGTAAGTCTCCTTCCTACACGATTGCTACGGAGGTTAAATGAGGTCACCTATACAATGCCTGGCACCAAGAGGGAATTTAAGGCTGTTTTCTTCTTGCCACCAAGAAAAAAATAGCATTCTATGTCTTTGCAATAGTCAAATTTTACAAAATGGAAGAGTGTCTTAAGGGGGCAGCGGGAATAACCTACCTAAAGAACCTACCTCTTTTGTATTTGCGTATCTTTGTTCCCAAGGTGCTTTTGCAGAACTGAGAAGGCTGTGACTGGGAAAGGCCTGGACAGGGAGGCAGAAGGATCAAATCAGGTATAATTAGAGAACTAACCACTAACATCAGAGGAAGTGGGACAGGAGATCAAGGGGGCCTAATGTCCAAGAGGCACTACGGAGGGCGTCGAGGCTGCCACAGGAGCATCAGCCATCAGCAGACATGTTATCATGCAGCACAAGCCTTTGACAAATGAAGCCTCCTGATCTTGGACTTCAGCCTCCAGCACCATGAGCTCAATCAACTCCTTTCCTTTATAAATTACCTAGTCTCTTATTACCGGTATTCTGTGACAGCAAGAGAAAATGGACTAGACACTAGGCTCTCTATTTAAAGACCCTCACAGCAGATGCCCCACGGGGTTTTGCCCTAATGTTTTATACTCTTCACTCCTAGGAAGATGTTGCAGTAGCCTCGATTAAAATAGTGCTTTGACTTAAACACATCAGGACCCAGGATTTCCAATTACAAACACAGATTTCAGAATTAATTTCTGGACTGTCATCCTTTCTAAAGAGTTTTAGGAACATGAAACTTCTTTCAGTCCTGTTTCCACACTTATTGGTGTGATCTTGGGAAAAACATGTGTAAGCCTTATATTTGTGGTCTACAGAGTGACCACCCTTTCCTAAAGTCCCAGGATGGCCATGCTGTTTAGTTGGCCTTTTGTCACTGTGACCAAAATACCCAACAAGAACAACTTAGAAGCCGGTGGCGCATGCCTGTAATCCCTGCACTTTGAGAGGCTGAGACAGGAGAATCACAAGTTCAAAGCCAGCCTCAGCAACAGCAAGGCGCTAAGCAACTCAGTGAGACTCTGTCTCTACATAAAACACAAAATAGGGCTGGGGATGTGGCTCAGTGGTCAAGTACCCCTGAGTTCAATCCCCAGTACCAAAAAAAAAAGAACAACTTAGAGAAGGAAAAGTTTATTTGGGGCACATGGCTTCAGAGGCCAGTCCATGGTGGGCAAACTCCACTGCTCTGGGCCCAAGATGAGGCAGAACATCATGACAGAAGGGCATGGTAGAGGAGCCCTGCTCTATTAGTGGCAGCATGGATGAGGGGGGCAGGAAGATGAACTCTTCCTGGGAACACCCCGAGTGACCCACTTCCTCCAGGCAGGCCCTATGGTTAGCCCACAGTCTGTTCAAACTAGGATGGAATGATTAGGTTACAGCTCTCCTAATTGAATTATTTCACCTCTGAATATTCTTGCATTCATGAAGAAACTTTTGAGGGACACCTCATATTAACACTGGTAAGTTTGAAAGACAGGTAGCATAGTGGGTGGGATCACACCTCTGTGCATTAGATGTCTTCTGGCCATCTGTGAAAGAGAGGTTTGCTACTTAACTGAAGAAGACACAAGCCCAGGGTCCAGAGAAGTAAAAAGAGAATGAAAACCACAATAATAAATTCAAAATCTCCTCTAGGAAAATAAACTACTGGTTAATCTCTAATACTCTGTCAATTTATTAAAATGCATTCTAAAGCTATAATAATTAAAACAGTGTGGGACTAGCAAAGAAGTTAACAGAGCAATGAACAGACCCAATATAGTTGAAGTTTTAATATACTTTTAAGACAGAACTTCATTGTTGTTAAGAAATATGAACTATTCAGTGAACTGTGACTCGAAGATAATTGTTCAACCCACTAGGGAACAAATTTAAACTCTCTCTCTTTCTCTCTCTCTCTCTTTCTCTCTTGCTCTCCATATTTCAAAATAAATTCTAGATAGGTTGAATATTAAAATATTTTTAAAATTCCAAAAGAAAATACAAATTCAAATTATCATATTATCTTTGAGCTGTATGTCAGATCTCTCATCACTCTTCTTCCCAGCCTGCATTTTTGCTCTGACTGTTGCTGTAGTAAGCAGTGTACAAAGTGTGAACCAACAACACTTCAAGCTACACCACATCTTCCCAGAAGCCAACAAATGTCATTGCTATGTTCTTGGACTTCCTAGCCTCTAGAACCATAATAAACCTCTACATTTTTATAAATCACCCAGTCTCAGGTAACATGTTATAGTACCATGAGAAAACAAAGACAGTGTGATCAGAATTGAAATTTAACATCCTACAATCCCCCCACCCTGACCCTGGTTCTTGTCCCACTTTGCACAGATGTCAATCATATATATATATGTATATATATATACATACACACACACACACACACACATATATATATACACATACACACATAAGCAGATGATAATTTTAAACTATTTTTAAAATCTATTACTCTATGGCAACCATTAAAAATTCATCAAATATGACTTAATATATAATAAATATAAATGTGTGAATGGATGTATATATGTTTGTTCACTGGGAGCCCTTATACCCCATAAGCATTGAGCACCCCTAGTACCCAGATCTTGGCTTCTAAAACCTAATCTAAAGGAATAGTATTAGAAAGGAACCAGGGCATCTTACAGAAATAGCTGGTTCCAGGGCTGAGGCAGAGTATCTTAGCTTGCCAAAAACGAATGAATGATGGAGAAAAAATTAAAAAGATACAAAAGTCCACTTGAAAGGGCACCTATTGGCCAAATTAAGAACAGATTGAGCATCAAAATAAATTATGAAATTAATGGATTATAACTCATTGCACCAAAAAGAAATCCTGAGTTTATATAGATAAAAATATACAAATGAATAAATTAAAAGTTTGAAGAGGAGCAGGATATTCACACAGCCTCAAAGCTCTCCATAAAATATTTATTCATTACAAACTTTACAGGGGAGAAACTTGGCAATAACCACTTTCATGGAGTGATCAAAGCTTCGCCCTCTAGTAATGAGAAAAATTGAAATTACATGTGATCCAATGGGATGCAAGAAGAAGAACTCAGTTTTGCTTCTGATGTTCCTGCCAAATACTAATAAGCTGAAGCAAGTGATGTGGAAACATTAAAAAAAAAAAAAAAAAAAAAAACAGGCCTGTGTTGTGTCCTTCAAACATGTTAAGATTGTGTAAGTCTAGGAAAGACTGAGAAGCAGTCCCGGACAGAGGACCATAAAGAAACACAACTACTGGGGCTGGGATTGTGGCTCAGTGGTAGAGCGCTTGCCTTGCATGCGTGGGACACTGGGTTTGATCCTCAGCACCACATAGTAATAAGTAAATAAAGATACTGTGTCTATCTACAAAAGGAAGGAAGGAAGGAAGGAAGGAAGGAAGGAAGGAAGGAAGGAAGGAAGGAAGGAAGGAAGGAAGGCAGGCAACTACTAAATGCAACAGATGATCCTGAAGGGGCTCTTTTTGGCATTAAAAACATTGTTGGGCCAGGCATGGTAGCACATGTCTATAATCCCAGCAGCTCGGGAGGCTGAAGCAGGAGGATCACAAGTTCAAAGCCTGCCTCAGCAACTTAGTGAGGTGCTAAGCAACTTAGCGAGACTCTGTATCTAAATAAAATTTTAAAAACGGGCTGGGGATGTGGCTCAGTGGTTAAGTGCCCCAGGTTCAATCTCTAGTACCAAAAAAAAAGAAGATGTTGAGACAATTGGCAAAGATTGAATGGTGTCTGAGGAATAGCTGGGAACTGTGAGCAAGGTCACCACCTGATTTGATGGTGGCATTGTGGTTCTACGGAAGACGGTCCTTGCCTGTTGGAAATATGAGCCAAAGAATCCAAGGATAATGGAGCATTTGGTCAGCAACTTACTCTCAAATGGGTCTGGAAAAAAAATAATTTGTACCTTACCTACAACTTTTCTATAAGCTTGAGATTATTTTGAAATAAAAATAAAAACCTGTTATCAAAATGAAGAGACAAACTGAACAATTGCAAAACATGATTAAAAGGTGTTGCATTCTCAATCTACAAGCAAAGCTTCAAATTATATCAGAAAAACAGGAATACCAGATAGGAGCAAATGGCAAGACATGATGCCAAAAAAAAATCAAGGGTTCAATCAACATGCAAAAAACTATACCTTCTCATGAGGCCAAACAAATGTAAATGAAAACAGGACACCATTTTTTTTGTTTGTTTGCTTGTTTTTCAGAACTTTGATTTGCAAAACATACCTTTAAATACTAGTATCTCATCTTGGCAAGGACATGTGGCAACAAGTACTTGAATTTATTGCTGGTGGGAGTGTAAATTCAAATATTCATTCTGGATGACAGTGTAACGCTTCATATCAAAAGCCTTAAAGCCTTGCAAACCCATTGCCCTGTGAGTCTATTTCTAGAAATGTCTCCTTAGAAAGTAGTCATAAATGTTCACAAATATGTATTGCAAAGTTGTTTGTAGGAAGAAAAAACTATTTACCAACAATAAGGAACAGATGAATTAACCCTGATACATCCAAAAAATAGACTATTATGGAAACCATTAAAAATTATTTAATCAAATATTATTTAATGATAGCTGTGCATATCAGTGTAGTTATGTTAGCATGTATTCTAACCCTGGTAGCTGCCATCTCCCACCTGCCTAACTGTAAAGTGTTGTCACTTTAAAAGTCTCTCCAGTCATTGCTGGGAGATGCTCGGTGCCCCATCCTCAGGAGCAAGCCTGGCCACATCTTGGTGAAAACCATGAGCCACCCAGGAAGGCACGGGGCAGATGGAGCCATCAGCTGGTCTGATGAGGCCTGCCTCATTCAAGATCTGCTTTCTGGTCCCCATTCCACCTTGCCACTCTGTTCTAGCACTGAAATGACCCTGTGTTGGACCTGGACCCCAAAGTGGGCCCATGGTGAGCTTGGGGTCTCACCATGTCTGTTGCTATCTCTGCTCAGTCTGTCTTTACCCCACTCCCTCTCCCATCCAGACCAAGATCCCAAGTCCTTAGGCCAAAGAGGGGTCTCCCCTCTTGT
Source organism: Geosciurus inauris (assembly GCA_004024805.1). Taxonomy (NCBI): domain Eukaryota; kingdom Metazoa; phylum Chordata; class Mammalia; order Rodentia; family Sciuridae; genus Geosciurus; species Geosciurus inauris. Next base: position 49,658 of record PVHX01003763.1, read on the forward strand.
CCAACCATGTGCCCCAGACAAAAAACAATCTCTAGAGCCTTTTCCTTCCATCTTCAACCACAAAATAGAAAATCCCTGTCATGTAGACAACTGCTGCTCGGGGAGAGAAATGAGCACGTCCGTCCCATGCAGTGGCAGCTGTCACAGCCTGGACACACACAGGTGTAGACCGATACAAATAAACACAGAACAAACAAAACGAATCCATAGAAGTCCAGAATGGCCTATACCGGAAGATGACCTGTGCTTATCTCCTTGGGGTCAGATGCTAAGCCACTCACATTTTCTCTTTGTTTATCTGTATCTTATAAAATTGCCTTCTTTAAATCTATTACCTATTTATTGGGAGGCAAAATAATAAGTACAAAATATTTGTACGGTTAAACTAAGAGGACTCACATTTCATCCATGTACCCATTACCCAGCTGAATGAATTGAAGCTGACAGCTCCTCTAGGTCCTTATGTGATCCCCATACCAGTTCCTGTCCTTCCCCACAGCAGAATGCACAAACACCACCACCCTGAACTTTGTCCTCTTTATCATTTTACTACAGCTGTTTGTATTCCCAAACATCAGTTCTGCATATCTTTTAATTTCTCATAAATAAAGTCATACTCTGTGTATTCTCTGTGTAGACTTGCTCTTTTCACTTGACATCATCCTGAGATGCGTCCGTGCAGCTGTGGTTCACTCTGTGCCCATGGCACCACACACACAGTTTACTCGTCCATTCTGTTGTGATGACCATTCACGTTGTGTTCCAGTTTGCTCCCACCAAGAATGCTACATAGACATTCTCATCCCTGTCCCCTGGAGCTCACATCCAATAGCATCCCCCACTTTTCCGGGTAAGGCCTAGTTGTTTCCCACAACGCTGAGCCAATGGGCCATGCCCTCAGATAGCTGAGGGTCCAGGCTGGGGTCCATACAGAAGGTTCTAAATGAGGACCGTCTCCTCCATGACATCCTCCTGGGGCACATCTTCCCGGGGCGCTGGAGCTGCTGTGAGGCACAGGCAGGGGTAGGAGGGCACTTCTTTCTTGAAAACACAAGTGACATTTGAGAAAAACCAATCCTGGTCTCCTTGCTCGATTTCTGTTGCTCCTTGTTGTCTCTGAGCTGTGTCCCTGGGAGCATCTCTTGCCCTCTGGAGCCAGAGAAGCCTCCCTGAAGCTTGAGAAGAGCTGAGGGGTGGACCACAGGATTCTGGGTAGCGGGTAGTCCCTGGCTCCACTGGCGTGGCCTTGGCAGGTCAGTTCTCCTCCTGAGAATTCCTCGTCCTCTAGGGAGAAGGAAGCAAGGGACCGGCTGGGCACCCCTGTGGCCCCTTCCAGACCCAAGATATATGACTAAACCTTCACTTTGCTTTGCCCCTGCCTGAGGACATCAGCCATAAATGGAGGCAGCCTCTCTGACCATTTGCTGAGCTTCAGTTTCCTGGGCTATACAATGATGAGAATAGTACCTACCCACCAGAGTTGTTGTGAGATTTAAGTGAGACCGCACACCTGGAGCACTTCACACAGTGCTGGTAAGTAGGACAAATGGAATAAATGGTGGCTGCCATCAAATCAGGCTCCCTTTGGATGGAGTGCGGACCCACCAACAGCCTGAGTTTGAAGAATGCAATTCCTCCCAATTTGTTCTTGTTTATGGAGAGATTTTTGGACATTTCAGCCTACTGTTCTGTGTGGGTAGAATAAAAAAGTTTCACCCTGTGTAAGAAGAACAGAGTGTCCTGGAGAGATAGCAGCAGGTACCAAAGAGAGAGGCCCATCTGGAGAGGTCAATACTCACACGGGGTCACTGAAGCCTACATGCTGGTCCAAAGAGGTGATGCCCCAGGACCACACAGAACTCTGATGTGTGGCTTCACCAGATCAGATGGGAGTTTTATGTCTCACTCTCCTTGCATGCCATGTGCCCCTCACTAATCAGTTAACTGTGTACTGATTTGGGGGGCGTGTGTGTGTGTGTGTGTGTGTGTGTGAACACACCTGGTAGACCCTCATCCCCACTCTCTGTAATCACCTGGGTACTGGAGCTGTGTTGGATTCATGCCTGGGCCTGCCAGAAGACTAGTACAGAGGTTTACACAGGAACATACTCAGCGACACAATGTGTTCATCAACAATCATCAGTGTTGATTAAATTATCTACTTGCCATGGGCTGGGGGCTTGGCAAATACCTGAAATAAATATAGCTCTTATCTTCAGGGACTTCTCAATTCTGTGGGTGAGGTAAGGTCTGAGCAAAAACACGGAAGCAAGAGGTTGAAGTGTGTTGGCTGGAGCAGCTGCAGCCTTGGCCACACAGAGGTTTATAGTGAGGAGGCTGAAGAAATACGCTGAGGTCCACAGTTCATACCAATAATAAAAGACTCTTTCTTTGGGCAGCAGAAAGTCATGGAAGGCTTCAATCTCATGGACCTGTGTTTTAGCACAACCACCCTAGAAGTGAATGGAAAATGATCTGAAAATTAAATATATAAGAGAAGAAAGTGGTACAACTCAAAGAAAGGATTAGAAGGTAAAGCTGAACAGGGGAAAAAGAGATAAAACATGAAAAAAGAGGAAACAATTTTTGAAAGATAAATCTGAAGATCAATCTAAAAACTCTAAGATGTGGATTATAGGATTCTCATAAAGATAGAACCAAAGAAATAGAAGGAAGAAAGTCATTTGGGAAAATTTTCCAAAACTGGAGGGCATGAGTTTCTAGACTGTAAGTTCTATCAAACATTTGACACCATCCATAAAAACAGGCCTTCACCAAAGCACAGCATTGTCAACTTTCAGATATCTGGCAACAAGAGCTACAAGCTTCTCAATAAGAAAAAAAAATAGATAATATACAAAAATTTTTAAAAACAAACAGAAAATAGAATGGCATTGACTTCTTTACATCACTGACAAGAGATAGTGGTGAAAGGTCCTCACATTTTTAAAAGAAAAAAAAATCCAACCTAAATTCTACATTCATTATTTCTGATCTTCACAAAGGCTTCCTAGATATTCTTTCTGAAAAGCTACTGAAGGATGTGCTCCACCAAAACAAAAGTTGTAAACTAAAATAGAAGAAACATGAAGACACAAGAAATTCTGACACAGGATGGAAGGAACATCCCTAGAATGTTGATAAAGGAGGTTCCCAAGATGAGACAGTGCCTGGGCACCCAGTGAAGCCTGTTAGGAAGGCTCCAGAAAACTTCAACAATGAAGCTGATAGAAGGGAGGATGGGCAATTGCCAAAGACTTCGGAGTTGAATTAGTGATAAGTACATAGAAAGGCAAGCAAACAAGCAAAGAAACAAGATAGTAATTGGCCCCAGGAAAAACAAAAAGTTGTACAAAAAGGAAAAATAAAGTCTCCCATGAAACTATTCACCTTTTTAAACCATAAGCATAGATAATCTTTTAACAAAATTTGAAATGCAAACACTTATTCATGAACGTATTTGTTTATACTTTTATTAATATGTATACATTACAGTCCTTCTGCTCTCAGACATCTTACTACCCCAAAGTACCCAGAGGGGACATCCAAACCCAGAAATCTTCCCCTGTCCATCCCCAAGCCAGCAGCTCCCCTTTCAAGAATGGGAGTTACTCTGCCCCAGTTGGATGGGGAGAGAAAATAAATTAGGAAGGAGATCTTTAAGACTGAAAGGGAGAAACCTGGTAATTAGTGCTTCAGACAGATAATAAATTCCAAATCTCACCAAGAAGGCCTTGGAGTGCAGTATGGATAATAGATACTGCAGCCCGGAGAGTCTATCTGATCACCTAAATCTCACATTTTGTCTTGTGCATTTTAAATTATTCAGTTCCTTTGAAAATCAGAATTACTGCCTTTGTAGAACCAGACAGCTCACTCCACAGGGTGCCAATTTAGGATCTCCACGGTGGTTTGGCCGGAGCTGCTGGGCTCCCTTACCTTACAGTCTGAGGCATACATCCAGTCAAGTCACACAACGGGTACCAGCTCAGCCTGCTCCCTTCCATCAGGGTTCTGCTGCCTGAGAAACTCTCCACCCTGCAATGGCTGAAAGTCCTCTGCAGGGCCCCTGGCAGGGAGGACAGTGCCGAGATGAGGCAGGGGAAAGACTCAGAACACTTCAGGCTGCTCGAATCATCCCCAGAAACTGATGCCCAGCTCCAGTCACCCCTTTTGAACAGAAAGCAGGTCCTGGTTATCTCTCAGTTCTGCATCCTTCTCTCCCTGCAGAGAAGGATGGGGCAGGAGTTGGCACTTCCCACTCACGATGACATTTGGTACCTACAACAGCTCCATGAGGCAAGAGATACTATCAGACCCATTTCACAGATGGAGCAAGTGAGGCTCATAGAAGCAAACATGCCTAAAACCCTACAGCTTACAGCAGAGCTGGGATAGGTATTCAAGCCTTCCGGGCTCCACCTTCCTCTGCTGCTTCTGAGGACTCCCTCTGGGCCATACCCAGGGCTGGCCATGGGGGTTTAAAGCCTAGCTGAGGTCACTGCCCTGAAGGAGTACACCTGGTGGGGAGTGGGTTCCATCATGGAGAGTTGTGAGCACAGACCCAGAGGAGAATGATCTAGGGTGATAGGGATGAGCAAAGGGACGCCCTGTCCCTGCTTCTTGGGACTCATTGGAAAGAGCAGACCTGAGAGCACAGGAAGCTGTCTTCAAATCCCTGAAGGGCACAGCCATTCCGAGCAACCCCCCAAACTCAACCAGACCCAGTTGGCAGCAGTCATAAGAAGGCCAGAGGCTTTGTGGGAAGCAGGTGGCAACCTGAGCCAGAAAGGACCTCTTTGCAAGAGGGCAAGGTCTTTGGTGTGGAGAAGTGGAGGTACTAGCCTAGCCAGAGGTACCTGGCCAGAAACACAGTTCAGAGGATTGTTGAGCTGGTAGATGGGGTGAGAACACTGGTTCTCTGGTCTGCTCTATGTTCCCCTTCCTGGAACATTCATTACTGCTTTCAGCCATCTGTGATAGCCCCTGCCTCACTGGATGCGTGAGAGAGCTAAATAAGAACTGTGGCTCAGAGAGATTGAGCAATTTGCCCAACGTCACACAGCCTGTGAGCAGTGGAGCAGTTTCTTTTGCTGTACCGTCTTCATTTTAAACCAGCTGAGGTATCCCTTCTTCCACAGTTATCCCATTGTGGCTGGTGACCCTATTTGTCCTCCAGGTGACAAAGAAAATTGGAGTCTGAGCTTTCTGCCTAGCAGCTGATTTGTAACTACTGTCCACAGGTGCTGTTCCAGGCTTGAGCCAGCCTTGGGCTCTGAGAATTCTGCAGGCTGGTACAGTGAGGAGGGAGCTGGACTTCAATTTAGAAACATGGGTCACATTTCACCTTTGCCACTTACCAGCTCCATGATCATGCACATGGGCCTCAGTTTTACACCTGAAAAATGGGCACAATAACTTCCACTCCAAGAAAATGCTAGGCTTAGCCTACACTCCCAATGCACAGTGTGCATGAAAGCCCTCTGTTAGCTAGCGAGCTTGACAAAGGGACCAGCACACAATGAAATCTGCCATGTACCTTGTCACCTGAGGGGAAGGGTCACGTGCCAAGTGATATAGAATGACATTACTTCCAGGAGAAGCTGGTCAGGGAGCAGAGGAAACAGCCAGGGAGAGAGAGAAGCCACGCCACGATAGCTCCAGTGAGGACACAGTGCAACCAGGCTCTGCAGGGAGCTCCGGGGTGGGACTTACATTGTGTCCCCCCACCCCCGAAAGCAGAGGAGCTGGGCTCTCCGACTCTTGCCTCCACCCACCATGGCCACAGGCCACTCTGGGGCACTTGTGGCCCTCAGCAGCTCTGAGCCAGCAGTGGTGCAGCCTGAACACCTTCCTTGGACGATGTCTGCATGGCGAGCTTGAGGAGAGAAGCTTGCAGAAACCAGGGGACACACAGGACTCATAAGGGAGATCCGCAGGGACCTAGGCAGGGCGTCCACTACGCAGATTCTCAGTGCACACGCTGTCGTTTAGTTAACATTCAACTTAGTGAAGGGGGTGCTGTTAGTTCCGCTAATAATAGTATTATCATTAGTATTCCATTCAGTGAAGGAGCTTTATGAGTCCCACTTGACAGATGAGAAACTAAAGCTCAGAAAAGTGACTCGCTCAAGGCACCACAGTGAGTGAGAGCTCAATTCCAACTGCCTCCAAAGTCCTGCTCTCGCCGTTATGACCCTCTGCTCTGCTCCCCGGATGCCCAGCACTGCTCACCTGCCCTGCTCTGCTGCCATCAGCCTCACCCAGGGTCCTCAGACCATGGACCCTGACAGCAACGGTAATTTCCAGTCCTGATGCTTTCAGACTTAAGAACAAAATGCACAACATGCACTCCTGATCAAGCTCACGGTCAAGCTCACATTGAAGTGGAAGAAATGGAGATAGGGAGTTGGAGGTGCAGATGGGGATAGTAATGGCGGTGATTTTAATAGTGGTAATTTTGATGGTGTTGATACAGATACTTGTGATAATATTGGTTGTGAATTCAAAGTATTGGGAGGGTGTGATGATGGAGATGCTTTGGGTTGGTCTAGTAGACCTGGTAGTGGGGTAGTGGTGATGGTGGTAGAGGGATGGTCATAATGATGGTGGAAAGAGCAACGGAGGTGACAATAGTGATGGTGATAAGAGTTGTGGCCAAGGCAGTATTGGCATGGCAGAGGTGGTGAAGGTGATGGCATGATGGTTACGAGGGCAGTGGAGTTGAAATGAGTGACCGTGATAGTGGTGATGATCAGGGTGACGGTGGTGATGGCGGAGGTCATCACAGTGATGAGGCTGTGGCGGTGATAATGGCAGTTGTAGCCCTCGTGAATCAACATGGTGGAAGCAGGGAAGGTGATGATGGCGGGGATGAGGATGATGGATGGAAGTAAAGACTGAGTGGTGACGGAGGTAATGATGTGGGGAGAGGATGGTGGTGATGGTGACCGTATGGCTGTGGGCAGTGTCGGCATGGTGGAGGCCGGGAGGTGAGGATGGTGGTGATGGTGACCGTATGGCTGTGGGCTGTGTCGGCATGGTGGAGGCCAAGAGGTGAGGATGGTGGTGATGGTAACCGTATGGTTGTGGGAGGCCGGGAGGTGAGGGCGGCAGTGATGCAAGCAGTGTTAGTTGTAGTGACAAAGGTGTGGTGGTGGAGGTGATAGGATGATGGCGAAGGTGATCATTTTAGTGACGATGGTAGCGCTGGTATGGAGGAGGTGGTGTCATGCTGGTGGAAACATCAGGCAGGGGTGACACTGTTGTCACTGGTAGTAAAAGTGACTCTCCTAGAGGAGGGTGTATCAAGAATCAGGAGCCAGAAACCAGATGCCCCTGAGAGATGGAACTAGAAGGAAGACGCAGCCGGCCATGATGGGCCAGGCCCACCCTGCACCACTGCTCACAGACAGCACAAGTCGGTGCAGGGCAGGAGGACGGCAGGGCGAGCCAGCCAGCGGAGCAAGTCAGTCACACTGTATTTCAGTAACAGCATGTAGCTGCTTGTTAGCGGAGATCTGCTTTCCAACGGCAAATAATAAAATTATGCTTTTTGTGCAGCTAATGAAATGCAAATTGAAGCTGGATGCGCATTAATGCAAAGAGTTGAATATCCATTTAATCAGCTCCTCCCTGCAGGGGCCAATGATAAAAATGACAGAGGAATTGCATTGCTAATTCCGGGCCTGTCACATCTTATATGTCCTTACCTTGTAAACCCACCGCTCCTGTGGCTGACACCTGCCTGAAGGGCCCAAGGCTTATGTTGATCAGGGTTCTGGGAGTCTGAGAATCGCTTTGCGGAGAGGAAAAGGGGAATAGGCAGTTGGCTGGGATGAGAAGGCGGCCTGGAGGGAGCAGAATGAGAAGATCTGATCCTCCCTGTGCTCACAAAATAAACTCACTGCCCGTCCATCGCGTTCCTCCCAGGCAGGCCCCTCCTACAGGGATGGGTGGCCAGTGGCCAGACTGCTCCTTCCTTTGAATAGAAATCAGAGATCATTGGTGCCACAGTAACGGCTAACATGGACCATTTTTTCCTTTGTGTACTGGGTGATTCACCAGCGTCGCTCATTCTTTCAGGAGTTGGGTACAATTATTCCAGGTGAGGAAACCGAGGCTCGGAGGCAAAGGTCCTGGCCAAAGAACACACAGCCAGCAAAAGGAATCAAACCCTCCAGTGACTCAAAGCCACTGTTGTTCTGCTGCTTCCCGGGAAGAGATGACATCTGTGGGAATGATTCATGGCTGACCACCTGGTGCTCTGTGTCCAGCCAAGGGGAGGAGGGGCGGGTGGTCAGCAGCCCAGCTGAAGAGGGGGAGCCCAATGCTTGGAGAACATAGGGGAAAGATCCACCTAAATAGGAAGAGAGGGTGGGGGTATTTCTGTCTGGCTCCCAATCCTGTCAAAACAGTGACTCTGAGGCCGAGTGTGGAGAGAACAGAGGGGGATCCGGCCAGAGGTGGGAGCTGAGTGTCCTTGACTAGCAGGCTCGGGTGGGAGAGCCCCGACAGTGCAGGTGTGCCCAGCTGAGTATTCAGTCAGCCCAGGAGAAAGACAAGGTTGATCCGTGAGTCAATGATGCCAGGATCAGGAGGAGGACAGCTCAGAAAGGACAAGTCCAGGAGCATGGAGGGCCTGCTCCGGAGCAGCAGAGAGGTGTGAGCCACCTGGGCGTGTCCTGTCTGGGCCACACTCAGCCTTGCCAGAAGCATCTGAGCACAGCAAGAAAGCACCCAGGCCTCAGAGCCCCCTCTCCCTCTCCCAGCAACGAGAGCGGCTTTAGAGGGCTTGCTGGGCCCTGGCATACTTGCATAAGCACACCCAAATGATGATGGTGACAGGGGGTCCTTAACCTCCTTAATAGTGTGGGGAGGGGGAGGGGGAGCAGAGATCCTGATGAGCTGCACGTGCTGCCTCCGCAGAGCCTCAGCTGTGACAACCTGTCTCGGGATTCTGATGGGACCTGACAGGTTCCTTCAACTATCAAATCACTACTACTTGGCAAGATTTGCCTCTCGCCTGGCCTCTGGTAGGACGTGAATGAGGCACAGCCCCCAGCCCCGCTGCCCACAAGCCTCCAGCCTGCTAGAGGGGAGGTGCCCAGCCCCTGAGGCGCCAGGGTGGGCCAATCCATTGCAGCCACCTGAGGCTGCACACTGCAGGGGGTCACCATGCTCCTGTTTCTCCCACATACCGAGCACCTGCTAGAGGCTGGCACTGTGCAGAGGGCTGTCCACTGGATGATCTGTGGAATCAGCACAACCTCAGCCCTATTAGGTAGGAATTACTATTGCACAGATGTGGAAAGAGGCCACCAAATTTACCAAGTATTATTCTATTGACTCCTGTGCTCTGTGCTCTGCCGTGCCATGCCCTGGGGATAATAGAAGAGAGCACAGTCCTTGCTCTCCAAGGCCTTGGGAGTTTACTGGGGTGACTATCATTCAAAAGACTGGAAAAGTCACACATGCACAGCATCTTATACTTTAAAACCCAAAGCACACAGCAGTATGCTCGCTATGCAACCATTGGTCCAAAAGGAAAGAAATAAACGTGAGTTTGTGTTTGTTTTAGGAAGAAATGCTCCAAGACATAAAAAATTAGTTGCAGCATCTAACTAGAGGGCAAGGAATGGACAGATGGGGACTGAGGTGGGCAGGAGAGTGTTTCACTCTCTGTTCCTTTTACTTTATTTTTATTCCTAGTGTGTACATGAATCAGCTATTCAAAAAATCAGTTTTTCACACACACAATAAAATATAAACAACCTTTCACACATTGTGTTAGTCAACTTTTGTCGCTATGACAAAATACCTAGGAAAATCAGCGTAGAGGAAGAAAGGCTTATTGGAGCTCACCGTTTCAGAGGTTTCGGTCCATGGTCATTTGACTCCGCTGGCCTGTGATGAGGCAGAGCACCATGACGGAGGGCGTATGGCAGAGCAGGCCTGCTCATCCGGAAGCTGGGAAACAGAGAGAAGAAGGGTCTGGGGACAAGATAGAGTCCCCAAGGACACAACCCCAAAGACCCACTCCCTCCTACCAGGTTTCACCTCCCCCGGTTCCCACTTCTTCCCCGTAGTCCACTCAGCCATCCGTCCATCCGTGGATTAATCCAAGGATGAGGCCAGAGCCTTCCTCATTCAACCACTTCCCAAGTCCCCACTTCTGAACATGCTGCCTTGGGGACCAAGCTCTCAACACATGAGCCATAACACAGGCATTAGCCCATCTGACACTCACAGGCAGACCATGAGGGGTTGGCTGTTTCACAGCAAAAGAGCCTGAAGCCAGAGGGGTGGTTTGGGGCTATGGCTCTCACAGCTGATCAGCTGAGGCCGGCCCAGGCCCAGCCCCCCGTCCTCCCTAACCCCACAGCAATGGCTCCCTACCCTGGGGTTCAGTGGGCCTAGCACATAGGTAGTGTCAGTAGGCAGGACACTGTCTTTCCCTTAAGGACATTAGCTGGGTGAGCCATGATCGAGTAAACTTGCTCCCCTAAGAAACAAAAAGGAAAAATAAATAAACCTCAGTATCTGAAAAAGAAGAGTTCCTTGGTAGGGAAGGACAGCTAGGCCAGGCACATGGACACCGTCACCTTGACCTTTGCCTTCAAGGGGAGGGATCCTGCCGTGGTTGCCACTGTTACCTAAGGTACCATATCCCCTTTAGTATTCCAACCCACACACCACCTCTCAGTCTCTCCTTGGTGGTTGACAAAATACCACCAAGGGGATGGGAGACATGGAACCAGGAGAAGGATTCCTGCGGCAGGAACTCATGTCCATGCCTCCCAGGCTCACTCCTCTGACCTGTCCACCTGTCAGCACCCTACAACACACTGGCTGCCACTTGGTGTCTCCACCTCCCCACCTCCAGGGCTCTCATGTGGAGGTACCAACTCCCCACTGCCCCTCAGGACCTGCCCCTGGACAGGGTGACATTCTGATTCCTGAGTCCCAGATCAGAACTCCAAGCTCAGTCACCAGGAGTAAGGTACTGAGCATGTGTTAGTCCCCAGAACCTTGTTCCTATATCAGTGGGCCTCACCCTCACGGCCACACTTAGCCACCCCTTAATTCCAAGTGTTAACTAGTTCTGAATGGCAAGGGAGGTAGTAGGGGAGGGGGGTCCATCCTCCACCAAGAGCCACTGAATTTAAGTTTGTCCCTCATGTGCCTAAAAGAATAAGACAGAGATAGACATTGAGTTGTGGAACAAAGGCAGATAGGGAAGGGAGAAAAGTTTTCACAGAAGTTTTGAACTGGGGCCTGTTAGCTTCCTATCACTATAACAAAATACCTGAGATAAAGTTAAGTCATAAAGAGAAAAGGGTTATTTGGCTCAGTTTGGAAGGTCGGTCCATGATTATTTGGGCCTCTGGCTTTGGAGCACATTGCAAAGCAAAACTGCTCACCTCATCTGCCAAGAAACAAAAGAGGAAGAAAAAGAGGTCAAGGTCCTGTGATTCCCTTCAAGGGAAATCTCCAGTGATCTAAGGACCTCCCATTAGTTCCCAGCTCTTAAAGGTCCCACCACCTCCCAGTAGCTCCATCTTGGGGACCAAACCTTTGATATATGAACATTTGGGAGATATTCAATATCCAAAAGACAAGGGGCTTCTCCATCAATATGTTTTACTCTAGGTACTGGACTGCAATAGAGGGGTCACAAAGGTGACAAGCCCCCAGTTTGTTAGGAGAGGCCAAAGTAAAAGCAGTAAGTATAAAGAGAGTGGCAGCAGGAACACTGGGTCACGGGGAGGAGGACGGGTGTCTCACCACGCAGGCCAGTGGGAAGAAACTTCCAGAAAGGGGAACAAACTTCCTTTCAGGGCGACTGTTCAAAACCAGGCCTACGCAATGTGAGCATCTACCTGAGCGTAGATTCAAAAGCAGAAGAAGGCTTGGCAGCAGTGGAAATGTCCTGTGTGTGCCGTCCCACGCAGTCCCCTCCAGAGGCATGTGACTATAAGCGCCTGAAGTGTGGCTGGTACAATCAGGAACGAACTTCTAAATTTTCTAAGTTTTCCTTCATTTAAATGAATAATAGTACACGTGACTGGTGGATACCACATCAGAAGTTTCTAGAAGAATGGAGATGAGAAAAGCTGCGGGCGCACAGCAGTCACTTGCTGGTTATGTCACAAGAGGAGGCAAACACCAGTCAAGGACAGAACTGTGGCCTTGGTGAAACTCCATGTGTCAGGCCACGGCTGGGGTGGGGCTGACCTCACCCCCCAGATCACACACAGGCCATCTTGTTGCCCTGAAGCCCAGGACACTGGCTCCCCTTGAAATCATCACAGAGTTGAGTTTGGGGTGGCCTGGATTGTATTTGTTTGGGGTTGTTTGTTTTGAGTGGTATCATTATTTTATTTTTAAATTACCTATAATGCACCCTTTAAAAATTCCCTAATTACAGATAGGATAAATACATAATTGCAGACTTTTAAAAAGCACATATTATTTACTCAATACTCCATAATTACGGTCTTTTCCATGAAATGTATTATTTCCTGGATGTCCGTAATCGCTCCTTTGAAGCCGGCTGGGGAAGGCCGAATTGTTCCCTGGATTCAGTTCACGGGTCACTGGTCCCAGCCTATCAGGCAGTTTATGAGCCACTGCTACTAGCTGTCGGAGCCCAGCAGGCTGTTGCCCACAGGACACGTGGGGCTTGGTTACTGTACAAGGAAGTAGGTGTCTGCTGCCACGGGCACTGGTCAGGCCAAAGACGGGTGGGTTTGGGTTTGAGGTCGAGGGCTCCTGCTTGTCTCTCAATTCTTCCAATGTCAAAGCGAATAGCTCAGCAATCCTGAGCTCAGTCTCAGAACTGGCCCTCCTGCTGCATCTCTCAGGGCCATCTGTCATCAGCCCTGTCCCCTTCTACAAGGATCTTAGTTTGGATTATCCCCAAAGCAGCTACTGAGTCCAGCATTTGGGAGAGATCATCCCAGGAAGTCCAGGTGAGGGAGCGGGAAATTAAGACAGGCAGGAGAGCAGCCCCACCTGTGGGCTTTCATGAGCAGGTTGCTGCCAGGTGTACCTGGGGACTGAGGGCCATACCTGGGAATTGTCCCCTGAGAACCAACAACAGTGCAGGGTTCCACCTACGTCCACTCTTTGCTCTCCCAGGGCTGTCACGATAAGCCTCCACCTCCTGGTACTCCCAGGCTGTCCCTCACAGGCTAGTTTGATGTAAGGAGGCACCAGTGCACACAGCTCCCATCCACCAGCCCTGCAGTGACCTCCAAGAGGGACCACAGGGCTACACATGGGCACCAACAGTCTGCTAATGTACCCAACCTCGCTCTCTCTGCCTCTGCTTTCCCATTGCATAAATAAAGACAAAAACAGCAGCTGCCTCTTAGGTCAGGGGGAAGGAGAGGGAGGCTAAGTAGATGGAAGTTACTTTACAATGAGTGGAAGTTGCTGTGATGGCCTAGGACTGTGGACGAGGACTGAGCCCTGGGACAGCCCTTCTCCATCTGAGCAATCCATGCCAGACCAGAGGGCAGCCCACACCAACCCAGACAGGCTCAGGGACTAGCCAAGAAACCCTGTCTGCAGCAGCAAAGCTGAACCTGGCATGGTGGTTGATCCCTTGCTGTGACGTGTCCTCGCTCCTGCTGCCTGAGTCGCCTCCACTGACAGACTCCTTGTTCCATCTCTTCTCCTCACTGCGGACCTCCAAGTTGATCCAAGGGCGTCAGGAGGATGAAGCTGAGTTAGGCTCAGCCAATTGCAGCCATTCCATTCTCCCCTCCCCAAGTAGTTAGTTTAGGCATTTGGTCCACTTCTAGACAATACAATTATTAAAAAGTCACTGAAGAAAATGTTCCCTCAGTGGTAAATTGTGTGCCTAACATGCCTGAGGCCCAGGTTCAATAAACACACACACACACACACACACACACACACACACAGAAAATAGGAAAAAAGAAAAGAATATTTTTCTCTCTCTAACAAAAAGATAAATTTCTGTCTTCTATCTTTGGACAGTGTTGTGTAAGAAATGATGCTTGGTGCAGATGCAGCCCTCTTGTACCAAGAGGACACAAGCCTGAGAATAAAGTTAACACATTCACAGTTGGCAGAGTAGATAATGGAAAAACTTCAATACTTTGCTTGTATCACTCAGTCCCTATATTAATGATCTTCAGAACCATCAAAGTTATGGAATAAATAAGTCAGTGCTAATG